>VWZZ01004526.1:375875-391937 GCA_013399095.1 Psophia crepitans | reverse complement strand
CACTATCAGCGCTGCTTCCAGCACAAATCCAAAACACAGCCCCATACTGACTTTCTTGAAGAAAATTAACTCTCTCTCAGCTGAAACCAGGACACTTCCCTTTCCCTGTCTCTAGCTAAATTTCTGTCTGTGATGAGTCAAGTAAGAATTCCTAGTTGTTTAGATATTTTACTGAGCTCAACAAGATTCTCTTGAATTAGGTTGGAGTAGAGGCTTCAGAATTATACCACATTGCAAGGCAGGTAATTTTTAAGCCCTTATATAATTTTTATCATATATTTAGAATAGATTTTTATGAATGGAAGCACTCTGGAAAGTCAGCAGGATATAGTCTGTCATTTGTGCCTCTGGATATTTTTCAGAACGTATTAGGTATTGTCAAAGGTAATAAAATAATGACTCATACTTCTTTTTTCTCTGTGTGTTTCTTGTTACTCCTTGAGGGGAAAAGAGTCCTCTAGCTGTGGTTACTAACCTAAAGAACAGTAAATAACAAAACTACAATTTTAAGTATCAGCATTGAGAAACTGTGAATTCCATGCTGCCGGTGAGCTCACTTTTTGTGTATCACTTTCATATTGAAAGATAAACTGAAGTGCTGATGTTTGGGTTTTTTTTTTATTAAATGAAGGTTTGTGGCTTGTCAGTTGACCAACATTTTTTTTTTACATTGGCTTTCTGTTTTGATAGCTATGCTAAATGTCAATTAGTGTTTTCTGTATCATTTTTCAGACAGCCTAAACGAGGCCAAGCATGACCAATTCACCTTGCAACTGAACTTTTATTTTTTTTTTTATGGAAACAGAATTTAGTTGTTAGATAACAAAACGTTACCAAGCTTGAAAGAGCACAGGAAGATACTTAGCATCAAGACAGTCATAATTAATTGCAACAATTCATATCCTTAATATTTTTCCTATTAGACAAAGAAATTATTTCAATTCAATGAAAATATTATTTTGATGTGCTTGGTATATAAACTCTGTTTCTTTCAAACACTGGTGTACAGGAACCACTATGGAAAAAGCTCCAATGGACAGAGTCCCATCAGACTTTCTTTGAAGAGAAGACTGTAATACACCTGCTAATATGGAATATATATTAGAATCTTTATGAGAATCTGAGTGAGCAGTACAATCCTTTTGATGGCTCTACCGCTGGTAGTGGCATCTTTCCATTTTCCAGCAGTGTCAGTAATACTACCTTCTGCTTTGTGTCATGTTGTTTCTTCAAGAATCTTGGTGACTTCAATGAACCCTAACCACAGCCTCTTTGAAAGAAGATGCAACACGTTTCTATTCTGATTTATGGAGTCTTAGGAGCCTAACGTAGGGCTAGTCATGTCAAAATTAAAAATGTCCTTTTCCTCAGGAATATGGGTTTACGATCCTTCAGGTTTTGGGTGCTACATCACTGAAAAACAGTTTCCTTTTGGGCGCATCAAATTATGTGTTAGAAGTCTTGAGTCTGTTTACATCCAATATGTCTATCTACATTATATATTGCGCTCTGCAAAGTCTTCAGTTAGCTGTAAAGAATTACATAGCCATGTTTAAGCCAGGTGAAACTTCATGGTATGTATATATGTATACACAAAAAAAAAAAGTATCTATATAAATACACTCCCCTTGATTTTCCCCCTTTGAATCCCAACCCTAGCTATAAAATGTCATGCCAGACCTCTACTTTTCTCTGCCGCAGCACTGTTTTTATCTCCTTCAAAATTCCCTTGCCTCAGACCTGTCAATTCCTAGCTTACATCTGCTTCCTTTTCCCCTGTCTTGCACAATAACCTGGCTGGATTCTGTTGCTTTCTCCTCTTCCAGGACAGTAAACACAACTGATTTACTATTCCAGCTGTAATGCAAAGAAATTAAGCTCTACAAATGAAAAAGGTCTCATTTCTTTTAGTCGTTGCTTCATAGCAGTTGTGACACATTTGTCAGATTACTATAGAGAGATCTAGTAGTGACTTTCTAAAAATATAAGATGATGACACGTACCCTCAGTGCTATCCATTATTTATCCTGTTTCAAATCTTACAATAGGCAAATGCCATGTTTTTATTGTTTCATTTCAAAGAAGAGGTGGAAAGCAGTCATTTCCTTGTTATCCTGTTGATAGCTACAAACCATAACGTTACCTTCTGCAAGCTATCTGTCAGTCCTGAGCATGACCTGAGCATGAAGAGGATTTAATTAGTTCATCATTATCTTTACTTAGTGGTTTAAATGATAATCATTTATTAGATTGCTCCTATGTCATTCATCAGGACATCGAGGCCCTGGAGTGTGTCCAGAGAAGGGCAATGAAACTGGTGAGGGGTCTGGAGCACAAGTCTTATGAGGAGCAGCTGAAGGAACTGGGCTTGTTTAGTCTGGAGAAGAGGCTCAGGGGAGACCTTATTGCCCTCTACAACTACCTGAAAGGGAGCTGTGGTGACCTGGGGGTCGGCCTCTTCTCGCAGATAACTAGCGACAGGACTAGGGGGAATGGCCACAAGTTGCGCCTGGGGAGGTTTAGGTTGGAGGTTAGGAGAAATTTCTTCTCAGAAAGGGTGGTCGGGCATTGGAACGGGTTGCCCAGGGAGGTGGTAGAGTCACCGTCCCTGCGGGTGTTTAAGGAAAGGTTGGATGTGGTACTTAGGGACATGGTTTAGTGTGTAATCATGGGTGGTGGATGGAGAGTTGGACTAGATGATCCTTGAGGTCTCTTCCAACCTTAATGATTCTATGTATTCAGTGTGACCTATTTCAATACTATAAGTTTATTTTAATTAACTAGTTTAACATATGTTGACAGAAGTAGGCTTGGGAATATTTCATTAATACTTTGTCTCTGGAGAAGTTATTTCTGAATCCAGTGTGACAGTGAAAATACTTATTAGAATTTCTTCAGTACATCAATACTCTAGATATTCCATCAAAAAGTTCTAGAACATAAGCTTTGGCTGAATGTGTTAGGGAAGAGAAACATTTTTATTTCATATTTGAATCATTGGTCATTGTCAGTGCAGATGGTTTGTTAAACTATTTCTCCAGAGCTTCAGTGCTAATGTTCTTCAAATTTGGGAATGAACCATAAACAGAAACAATATGCGTTTATAGGTAACAGTATTATCTTCTAGAACACTGTGAAAATGATGTGCAAACTTATACTGGCTAACCTTATTGCACTCATGTAGGAAGTCACCATATCCTGTATTTATAGTCCGTACCATCAGAACAGGTGAAATTGGGCAGGGGAGATTTGGCAGAAGTACAAATATATAGTCCTGGGCTAAGTGAATGGGTGCTGTGGTGTGTGTTGGAACAAGAGTACTGGGGCACAGCAGTCCCTGCGGACAAGCCCACGCTTTGATACTCCTGTCCTTAGCCACTGCCAGGCTTTCCAGACAGCACATGCAGCATCACCCAGCTCTGAGTCCCATTGGTGCCTGGATTTTTAAGAGGGTATGATTTTGTAGCACCAGCTGTTACCCTGCCCATAATAAATGAACTGCCTCTGAATATAATTACTTATACTTTCTAAACTGTAGCTGTGGTAGTGGAGAGACAATTCACCCCTTTGTGGGGTACTTTTCTAAAACAAATCTGTGCTGTAGTTTCTCAGAGTCATACTTCTACATCTGGCACTGCAAAGTAAGTCACAGGCACTGCCCATATTTGTCAGTGTTTTTTCTATACTATTTTTTAAAATTCTGAGAAATAGAGGTGCAAACATGATAGCTAAGCAGGAAAAATTTGTACTGTTTTCTTAGAAAACCATGCAACCCCCCCTAAATGACTAAAATCCCAGGCCTACTGTAGCTAATTTACTCTGTTTCTTTACCAACAGCTAAGATGTCTCAGTTCATACTGATACTGAAGGTATCCAAGTTAGACTTCAATGAGCTAATTCAACTGTAGAAAGAAGTGTAATTTAACGGATGGTCAACTGTGAACTCCATACCTATGTAATTAGACTGTTACCAGTAACTTAGCTCAAGAAATTGTACAAAACATGGAAGTCTGCATTATAATGTGTATAATGAGTGTCTCAAAGAGCATAGAGCTCTGGACTTTCAGTAAACCCCATTTTTTCCATAGTTCGCTATGCTGAACAACTAGGTAGAAGTTTTGAATTGTTTCATTCTTTGCTCCTTTTTTAGTTCTTTTTTTTTCTCATGGATATGTGACTTTAAGTGATTAAACATTCTGTATATGTGAATATGAACAGGCAAGTAACTCTCAAGTTACTAATGTTACACTTTCAAAGAATTATTGAACCCACTAAATAATTTCAGCACAAGTTGACAGAAGTAGGTATCTCAAAAAAAAAGAAAAAAAAAATTGTGTGTGTATACAAGGTTTTTGAAAACAGATAGCCAGGTAGAGAAGGGAGATTCTAAAAATGTGCCAGTGGAGAAGTAGGTATTACAAGATGCCAAACAATCTGTACAGATTCCTTGTATGCCCTGTGTTGGGAAGAGATTCAGTTGGAAATTATGGTTTCTTAAACACCAAAATCTATCAACCACAAGACTAAGAAACCACACATAATTGATTTTGTTGCTTACAGAAAAATGTGGTGGTTTTCTAATACCTTTGAAGTCTGTTGGATTTTAAATCTTATTATTTTTAGATTTCTACAGTATTTGTTATTTCAGGATTTAAGAGTAACATTTCACCAAATACTGAATATATTAAAATCAAGTCTTAAACTTGATAATTATACTTATATACAGAGGGTAGAACATCTTCCTCCTCATTAAAAGCTGGAGAGTGACCTGATCAAAATGAGAAACTGGTGTGAATATATTGTGGTAGAAGAAGCTATAGTTAAGTTTACGGTTGTATGATCAGATCTTTAAAAATACCTGAAAGACAAGAGTCTAGACATTTCGCCTTCTTAAAGATGAGTGATGGAGTAGTGCTTTGGGGAAGTAATGTAATGTCATTAGTTGTTACATCCAAATATTGGAAGTGTTTGAATCAATTTCTTTGTTTTAACAAAGAAATTGCATATAATTTGGGTATGTGAATGAGGTAAAACACAAGGGACTATAAGTATTTGAAAAGACACAGCTGTCAAGGAAGGAGAAATGTAAGTCTGAAAACATAAGTCTGTGGCTGAAATTTCAAAAAAGAAGAGCAGAATTGCTATTTTGAAGCCATGAGTTGTAGTAGACAATGGGATGGTCTGTGAAAGGAAGTGTAGTAAGTCTTGTTACCTACCTGCTCCATTTCCGTTTCCTGAAGCACTGATTAATACAACGCAGGGAACAAACTGGAACTATTCTGTGTTGAGACAATATAATTCTCTATGGTAATAGCATTAAATAAAAATCTTGTCATAGACTTTCTTTAAATTAATAGTAATTTTCATTTGATATATAGAGTAAAATATATCTTGAGACATGCTAAGGCAAAAAAAAAATCAACCCCAAAACAAAACACACACCCCCTTTCCCCCCCCAAAAAAATGAACTCAAAACAACAAACAACCAACACCACAAAAAACTCGGCACCACAAAAAATCCCAAACCTTAGGCAAGTTCTTGCCTAGCTCTGTGATAAGCAATTTTGGGGTGGGAAAGGATTTAGCACCTGTAAATTTCTGAAAAGTAAAGAAAATTATTCCTAGTGGTATTCTGATAAAGAAAGAAATAAATGTTGTGTTCCTTTTAGAGACAAATATAGAATATATCTCTAGCCAGAATTGAAGGTAATCGTATCAGGTATGGCTTTCTTGAGCTAAACTTCGATATAGGGTATCATTTTGCTTCACTCAGTGTTCCATAGGAAGATGAAATCTCTGTTTCTCCTGTCCTTCCCTGGTGCTATGATCTTCAGATACTTTCCTGAGAGTGTGTCATGGAAATTGGTACATTTGAAAAGCTGTCTTTAAATAGTAAACCCTTGTTTTAGGTTTGAGCTTTTTTGATATATTGTTAGATTTGCAGTTAAAAGGTTAGTAACAGTACACCTAAGGTCTTCCAGCCATATCCCATCAGTGCCATAACCAGTACTGTTTTTAGTCAATTATCCCTTCTTAATATTGATCAATATCATCCATAATTTAAGTGTAATTGATATCTGCACTGCTGCTTGAATAGTAGTATTTGAGTTTTCCTGATACTTTAAATATTTAAAACCTCAAAATGTTTGAGTATTATTCGAAAACCAAAGCATTTTAATCACCTGAGAGATAAAAGTATCAGGTAGGAAGTTTGGTTGTTAGGTAGCATCAGCTGAAGTTTTTGATTGATATGATTCAGTGCAAAAGTTGCTTTAAATAAAGGAATGAAATCTTTTACATGGTACGCTAATTTTGGAGAGTTATACCAAATCAGTATAGCAACTCTACTGTCAAAACTACACATTTAAATAACTTTTTAAATAAAGAGTATTAGCAGAACTGGTAAAGAGGTGTGAGTGCATACCTACATGTAATATGAAATGTTATGAAGGTAATATTCTTCCTCTAACATCACCATTCTGTGCATCTAGGGAGCTTCATAGTAATTCCATAGGGTCTATCTTCATACTGTAATCAGTGTTTTAAAAGAAATCTTTTTCTTATCTTCCTTCGGTGTTGTAAGTTTTGTTGTTTCAGGGCTAGTATTACAGTAGAACATCTCCCATCACAGCATATGCCACATTTAATGAGGGCTTTCCCAATGAAGTAAAATATGGCACTTTTTCTTGTCAACTTTTTGCTGTATATAGATGAAGAGAAGATTTATTATGTTTGTCTGCAAAAACAAGTTTCATAGAGTCTTTTGATGAAAGAACTTCATGATCCTAGAAGAGGTTTTGTGATATGGCTTCTCTTTTCTGCCCTGTATGATACATATATATGTCCCACTGCTGCAAGGTTCAGAAAATCAAGATGGAAAAAAAGCTCCTTTGTACTTTTCTGAACTTCTCCAGAAATTAATTTTGTTTAGGTGGTTACATTTTGAGTTTTTTTTAGATGGTCAGAATTTTCACTTGTTTTCTGAACATGACATGAAGGTATCTACAAATGCCCTATGATGTAGGTAGGTGAAAGAAGCAATCATGACAGTAACAAAAGCTTGATTTAGAGTAGTGATGGAAAGGAATAAATTCACTGGGGGAAGTGTATGAAAGGAGACTATTGAATAAGGGAAAAAATGTGGCAAAGTTATACCTACGATGTCTGTCAGAGGTAGTTATGTCTCAGGACTTGGTCATAACTGGGATCTATTAGACCAATAATCCTGCGAGACTCAGCAAGGCAGCGTTATTAGAACACTACCCCAGAGGACACTGTGCTGCTGTAGTGTTCCTATGAGAAGCCACAGGAGGCAGATTAGTAAAGCTACCCTCCTGTGGGGTACATAAAACTTTGCTTTCTGTAAATGGCCATGTTTAATTGGATTTAAAACTAAAATGCTGCTGCTTCACTGGACTTGAAATTGCTTAGAGAACAGGAAAAATATGAATGGAAAAAAAAGCTTGGCTGCTTGCTTACTTGCTGTATTCTATGTTTCTGTATGTCTTAATGTAGTGTGACGTCTCACCTGACCTATGGTGTTTGAATTCCATCTGAATTAGCACAGATGGACCATCCTGCCAACCCTGAAATCTTTGAATGTATGAAATCACAAGTTATGATTTTCTCAAATCAGTGTTGCATCTTGATGTAACAAAACTAGCTTTTTCCTAACTCAAAGGGCTATGCAAAGTTTGAGGCTTTCCTCTTGGTGTGTCATAGAGTCAATCACTCTTAGAATCCCTTGGTAACTTTGGTGCAAATGAACTTGATTTGATTTTAGTTGTGTGCAAATTGACTGGATACCAAATCCCAATGTTGCTGTGCCCTGGAAGGGTCAGTTGCAACAAAACAGAAAACAATTATGACTGAAAATAGAATGGCAATTGGTAAATGTTCACTTTACTAAAAGCCCAAAAAGCTACAACAGAGTGTGAGTCTCACTGATTAGAAGGTGACTCTGAGGGGACATGAACGCTATTATGAATAATAAAAGTATATAACAAATGGATGAAAGAGGAATTTAATAATGTAAATAAAAACCTGAAAATTGCAGAGAACTGAAAAGGGAAGGACAGAAGGTTAAGTTTATAGACAGCACAATTAAGAAAAATATAAGGATTAAACATATGAAGAACAAAAAAAATCCTGACAATTTTATCAGTATATTGCTGGATGGCAGTAGTGGAATTGATCATGCGAATGCAGAAAAGGCAGTCATGTTCAATAAATATTTGTATTTAGGGAAGAGGGGAAAGGAACTAGATGATGTAATATGCTTTGCTTTCCAACAGTAATTAAGGAGATTAAGTAACAGCCACTAAACTAGACATTCTTAAATCAGCAGGTCCCAATAACTTCCTTATTACAACCTGAACAGAACTGTGCTCTCTGGTAGTTTGACAATTAAGCCCTATTTTCCAGTCACCTGATACTTTTCATCTTTTCATGCACTATTGCAGATATTGAGTAACCACTCAGCAGTTCTCTAGACATTGTACATAACCCATTTAAATCTCCCATTAGTAATACAACATCATGCCTTTGTATGTTGTTTAGCACATCTCATACTGAGCTGTAAAATTCACCTTTCTCCTCATCCATCACACTTTTGTTGAGCTATAAAATTGCATTATAGTAGTCTTTGCATCTGGGCTAGAAAAACGTGCAACTGTAATGTTTTTTTATTCACTTTGTTTAATTGTACCACGGGTTTTTTGAGACCTCCCTCACAGTGTCTGTATACAACCTTTTCTTCAACTTTGAGCTACATACAGTGTAAAGCTCTTTCTCTCTAGCATATTGACTGGTAATGCATTATTGTGATATCAATACATCTAGTGTAATATTGTTACCTGTGCCCTCAGCGTAGTCAAGGTTCAGGCATATTTCCCACGACCGTGCAGCTTGCTTGGGAGTCTTCCTGGCAAATACCAACCACTGGAAACCTCTCTTTAGATAAGATTTCTTCAAAGCAGCCTGTTAAGTTGAGCCTAACATGTCATATTAGCCTTTCTAAATCAGGTTTTGGAAAACGTTACTATACCTTAAAGAAATGCTGTTTGGTGTTTACCAATACCATGAAAGTATTCTTAATGTAAGTCTGTCTTTGGATATTGTAAATAATTACAATGAAGTTATTACAAAGTTGATGGAAACAGGTGAGTAGACGTGAAAAGAAAATTTAAATAACTTCTCAGACTCCTTAGGGTCAAGCTGAGAAGCTATTAGGTGGTCATAGCAAGCTGGCTTGTATAGTTCTTGTGCAGCTGTGTTTCTGCATGCTGGATTCTCTGAAAAGGGGATCTAGTAGCTTCTGCTTCCTTTTCATATCCCAAATATAAATGATTTCTTAGAAATATTTCAGATGGACATGGTTTTTCTTCCTTACATTTTTTTTTTTTCCCTGCATCTCCCTGACCCTCCTCTCCTGTCCCCTGCTGTTTCCTCCAAAAGGAAGTTTTCGGCTTATTTCAACTAGGCCTCTGGTTGCTTCTACTGTTTAGATATTCGTATGCCTTGTATACTAAACCTCTCCTGGTGATAAAACGGGATCAGGTGATGACTTCTGTAACACATACCTGAACTCTAGACTGACTTGTAGTCACCGAGAGGCATAGTGCAGGCTGAGAAATACAAAATCATAGTGTCACATATTTGAGATTAATGTCTGACTTTACACTGACTGCAGCTGAGTGTACATATGATGTACACTTTGGATGGATAATCAGTTTAGAGGAGGAGAGGAAGGTAAAATATCCACGAGCTCTATCTTACAACACCCCTTAATTTGGTTGTCTAGTTATCGATGTGGTTGAAGGTACGTAACTTATAATAGGGTTTAGTGAGAGGCTGTTCTCTCACCTATTCATTTACTCTGGTTTAGGGCAGTCACAGAGAATACTATGATACTGTGACAGAATTAGTTACATAACAAAGAGAAAATCATAATAAGTTCCTCTTCTATCTAACAGGTTAAACCGTATAAAAGTGCTAAAGCTAGAACTTGGACAAATTCAGTCTGGAAATAGTGTTGAGGGTAAGTAGGTTGATTACCTACTGAAAAATGGATTTCCATAATTTAGAAAAAATTCTCTTTAAACAATGCTTTAATTCAAAGTGTGATTATGTCTGGCCGATGTTTGAGTGGAGGTCAGACTGGATGATATTCATATTCAGCCCTATCTGTGAAGATATTTCAAGATCTCTGTTTCGTTATAGTATGGGTGATAACTACGTTGTTTTTATGAACAGATTCCATGTTTTCTACATAATTTAAAATTTTTAATAACTTTCATCTTCTTCAGGTAAATGTTGGTATGCATGCCTCTGAACAGTGTATGTATTTTGCATTATACTGGCTACTCGTAGATAACAGTAGTTCAGTCAGAAATGTTCAAATGAAAATGGCATCTTGTTCTATGTCTAACAAAGTGTCTGTTCCCTTCATCTCTAGATGCTTTTTTCTCCTTCCCTACTCTGTTCCTTTTCCTTCTGTCACGTGTAAATGCTTTTCAAAATAGTGCTTCCTGTCTTCCTGGAAGCTAGACTTGCATTCTTGGTGGGGTACAGATGGACAGATTTGGACTGGTCCTTTTTGAAACAGCATCACCACAATGAGAGCAGGAATTCTGAAACTGTTTAGCAGTACAATGAGAAAATACAAGGATAAATACGTTCACGTTTTGTAAATGGAAATACCTCTCCAGTATGTATTCACCTAGTGAATCTATCCTCTTTTATGGAACGAATGCAGAAGGACTTTTGCTTTTGTTTTCACTGCAGATCTGTTGTACAAATGAGATCTGTCACGCACTCTGCATTAGTTCTCACTGTTGTAGAAGCTTATTAGCAGGAAGGGCAAAAGAAACATGTTCGGTAGAATACAAACCATTCTTTAAATGGTAAATGTGGAGTGAGGAGCACCAGTAACAATTGTTTTATCCATGTTGTAAACTTTAATATCCAGTGTTTTCCAAGGATAATACAGTATATGCCACAGAACCTATTCTTGTCACATTAGTCTAGAGATGATGTTTAGAGGTATAATACATCATAGTCCACTTGGTATCACAGCAGCTTGAACGATTGATTCAGCAGCATAATTTAGATTCAGGCAGCTCTAGGTGAGAATATTTTACATCACTGCATGGGTGGTATCTTGAATGGAATTTTTTTTCTTATATAAGGCATATGATCTGGTGATATTTGGTATGTTAAGTGTGTTTCAACTATGTGTTAAGAAGTGTTGCTGACATTTACTGCGTGTTTGTTCTCTTATTTTTGCTGTTATAAAGTGAAGGATGGTTTAAAGCTCCTAGTACCATCTGTGGTGCTAAAGAGATAGGCTTCAGAGTTCTGTTCTGGGTGGGTTTTCCACATATCCCATTTTGTAGACATGGATATTTCAACATAATCTCTGATATGTTGTGATAACCCAGCCAGAAGGTGGTGAAGTTATGAATAACCAGTTACCTGTATTTTTCTCCATGTATGGGATTGAAATGGTGAGAGGTATTGACATCAGGTGCAGAAGCAGGAGAACTTACTGGCAGCAGGGATTCAAGGTGACTAATTATAGACATATGGTTTTAACCAAAGGAGACTGTACTGTGCATGCCTCTGCTCACTAAAGTTGTCTCTGTCTTGTTTGGTTTCAGCTATTCATTTATGAATTAGCTACCAGTGCCTTGACGGAGTTATGTGGATTGTTCATCCTCTGTTGATGAATACACAGAACAGTGCATCATCACTTGCACTTAAACCTTCAATGTCTAATAGATTGACTCAGTTTAACTTAAATTGCCTGGTCAGAGAATGGGATCAAGGTTAGTGCGCTCTCTCATCCATCTTTTCAAGTCCATATTGCTCTTATTATTCTGCCTATAATTTAGCTGCTGGCATCCACACTGAAATTGGAACACCTACACGTCCTTTCTGTTCTTGCAGTGGATTATGTTGAGACATCTCTAATAAAGTGCCATACATAAGGGATGATGCTATAGGGCAGATGGACTACAAAGAAACAACTACACGCTTGGGTGCATACTAAGGTCATCTCAAGAGGGTGCTTGAATGCAGGATTGCATCTGTATACTGTACATACAAGATAAGTTTAGCTTTGGTTACAAAGGATAAAATTGATCTTTTTTCTTTTTGAAAGGCACTGCAATGAAATAAAAAATCCATTCAGACAGCCATTAGAGAGGCAATTAGGACAAGACGACATACTCTTGTGGGACAGAGGGACTGACTCCAAAAGGTTAGATGTGCTTCATGGACTTTTTGTCAGGTTGTGTGGCTGTGTCATAAGACCCATATTTATATGCAGGACGCTAGTGCAACTTGGCCAATTCTATCAGCTGGATCTGGAATTTTGGGGGATAGAAAGGAGAATGCTGTACTAACTCCCCTCCCCCCCCACCCCCTGCTTTGTTTCTGCTTTACTTCCACTCCTGTGTTGCCTGCAGTATGCCTTGATTCCCAACAGTTAATCTGATTGTGATGCCAGTAGATGCAGGTTATTAGAGGGCTTCAATTTTTGAGGAAAGACATATGCCAGAAACAGCATTTGAAAATACTGTCTAAATGTATGCTTGCAATTTTCCACCATTTTTATAGCTTTGCACGCAGCAAAACATAAATTAATGCTATTTAATTTATCTGCAATTATTGATTCCTTGAAGAACAGTTTTAGTTTTAGAAGTAATTATATGAGAAGAAAGAAAATATCTGGAAAGTTGGTGTGCTGAATTTTTACCTCAGCTTATTTTATTTAAAATAATAAAACCACAAAGTACCAAAACCTAAAGAACTTGAATCAAACCAGTTTGATGTTTGAGAAAATTAAATTAAAGAATATTACTTTGCCAATACTGGAAAATCAAGTGAGGTCCTCAGTCGAGTTCAGTATCACCACAGTTATACTACAGTAGGAGTTTGTTTTGCTCCTCCTCATGGCACTAGTGCCTATTTTTCATGGCTGTGCCAAGTAGACTCATATCAGTCTTGGAGACTCTTTAAAATAGTTCACTGTGCCATGCAACTGCTCCTACTGGTGAAGGTGTGTGTGTTGGGTTACACTGTCTCTCATGATGCTTAAATATCTTTGCATGCCATCAGCAGCTGAAGCCACAGGAGCTGACTTAGTATTTACAGTGCAAGGGAATGTTGTGTTTTCACTGGAACGTGCTTGTCTATAGAAATAGAAATGACGTGTGAGAATGGGATTTTGGCAGAATCCTGGTAGAATCCAAGATTGTTTTTTTGACATAATAGTGTTTACCTGACGTCCTGCTTGATGCATTGGTGGGAAAGGCAAGAGCTTAGGAAAGTCAGTGCGCAAGCTTGGTGGTCTTATCTCTGGAGCTCAGTTATGGTAGTCTACCAGGTGAACCACTGAGGAGGTCCTGGGACAGTACTGGTTATAAGGCTCAGTCCTCTGGCTTGGTGCCTTGGCCAGGTCTGACACTTTGCCTAGTAATTTTGTGAGCCGGTTCCTGTGTTATACTGTGTCCATGTCACTTCATCAAGGCTTTATAAGTTTATTCTTATAAAAATAAGTAATAGATAATTTTGTTGTTATGCTTCTTATTTGTTAGAAAAATAAAATTGGACTTTCATATCCACAAAGGTATTTTTTATTAAATAGAATCCATTTATATAGAATATAGACCTCTTGATGATCTCGGAGGTCCTTTCCAACCTTAGTGATTCTATGAAAAAAGAATTTTTAAGCATGTCAGTATCTCAAATCTGACCTTCCCCGTCACCCCTTCACCTCATTTGCCACTTAACCTGAGACTTTCACTCTGGTCAAAATAGGCAGGTTCTGATCTGTATCTGACAGGGAGCTGGCCCACTTCCAGCATCTTTATCTTTGTATGACATAAAGAAATCTTCATCTTGTACTGTGGCAAACCACTGATTTTCCTCAGGAATGCCAAGCTGATCCCAGACCTGAAGACTCATACTGCAGTGGAGAACAAAAGATGGGTGTTGCTGTACATTCCCCAGCTGCAAGCTCCTTCCCCCTTGCATTGTTCCTGTGCTTCTCTGTGCTCTGCCTTTCCAACCAGATGTGTGCAGTGCTCACAATGCACAGGGCAGAGTAAATGTCTAACTTGATTTTGTAAGGAGAAGAGATTTCTTCTTTGTGTTGTCTTTGACCTAGGCTAACTGCAGTGTTCAGAAACTAGCAAACAGGAGAATCTACTGTAGTGGTATTTTTGAAAAAGAGGTTATCTGCGGTCTGGCATCACTCTGTGCATCTTACACATGGAAGTGCTAGTTCTATTTTGATTCTGCCCAAATGCCTTTCTGAAGATCTTGGATGCCGCCTCTAACCCTGGAAAGTATATGCAATCTTGTTTTGCTTGATTTGTTTTATGACTCATGTTCCAAGGCAGTATGTGATACCATAACCAGAGATACCCAGAACTACTGGGCTGTATTTGTATGATCATATTTCTATGCCAGTTCTAATAGTACCTATAGGTCTTAAGAAAATATCTCGTCATCTTACAGAAAGTATAGTTCAGACCCCGGTCTGGGTAGTTTCCCATTTGGGCCATATAAAACAACACATATTTCAGAAATGGGAAATATCTCATAGGGAGCAGGTCTCACATGTGAGCTGAATTATCTTTTTCTTATCAGTTTGGAAGGTCAAGTTATCAGTGCTTATTATGAATGTTTTTTGTCTACTTCAGTTGTGGTGTGTCATCATTTTTTGCCCTTCAGGATTAAAACTACAGAGAGTGACACTTCTGAGGCACGTGAGTGATCTTAAAATATACCTACAATGTTTTTGAAAATACTTCTCTCTTTGTGGGGCAAGAAAAGAATATGCTATAGCTACTCTGGTGAAGAAATTATTGACTGTCTGACTTAAGCAGTTTTAAATACTGCTGCTGTTGTTTCTGCTGGTTCTTGTGATTACAGTCCCTGTTTCCCCCGTCTTGTGCAACTACAGTGCAACATACCAGTTGGCTGTTATCCTCCCTTCTCAACAGGAATCTATTCATATGCAACCGCATTTTGTTTATTGTCATTTCAGCATGCGTAACTACAAATGTTGTTATTGGTCCTAAAATTCTCACTTCTCTATCCCAGTGCATCAATACCTAAATATTTTTATTTCCCTACTTGTTTATTAGACAGTGACAGAACATACTAAAATGCTCAGTCAAAAAAGGTAAGAATAACTCTCTGCAGTTAAGCTTCTAAATTCTTGGGTGGGAATCAAAGAAAATTATGATTTGTTAACAAGAAAGTTATTAAAAAACTGATTAATTAGATTGCCTCTCAGAATTTCTTGCTGTGTGTTGTCTTGCATGTTTCAACAGCTTTTCATAAGTCAGATCCAACTCTCGCTGCATGCAAGTATTAAAGAAGTTTCAATGGTCTAGATAATTTTCAGAAGAAAATTAATTAAAGAAACCATTTTCCTGGTGGCTATCAATCTCATGGCTCTCCAAGCCCAGGGTATACTTTCCTTCTCTTTTCTAGCATACTAATGTGCTACCAATTTACAGGAGAGTAATTGCATTTTCACGCCCATGGCTTTTCATACATTCCATTTTAGAAAGCTGAAGGGCTATTTTTATTGATAAGGCAAGAAGTTAGAAGCATCTAAAAAAAAATTCTCCTATTGACCTTTTATTTTCCCTCCTGCTCTTAAACTGTCTAAATAAAAAGCCACTAGAAGTGTATTTTCTAACAAATTAAGTGCTATGACATCATTAGGCCTTTGAGTTTAGTGGCCATGAGTTTTAATTAAAATGTCAAACAAATACCATTCAGTTCCTCCAACAAAAACAGAGTCTTATTTGCAGAAAACCTCAGCATGTCACCACTTTACCTTGCTTGCTTTATCTATGCCTAGTGATACACATTGGCACGACACAGAATAATTCCACTGAGTGTATTAAAGCCAGAACAGTTAGTGTTGTGCACCTTGATATGATACCTTATAGGTATCATAAGGTGATTTAAAAACTTTTCATCCTAGTCTTATTTAGCTAAAACTGATATTTATTTATTTATTTATCCCCCTCCACC
>VWZZ01004526.1:309206-375706 GCA_013399095.1 Psophia crepitans | reverse complement strand
ATCCTAACTCTTTGGTACTGTATAATGTCTCCTTTCAGGGAGATTTTCAATATGATTTCCAAGCTGTTTGAGATGTAGAGTCTCCTAGATAAATGAATGGAAATGACTCCTGTCTTACCATGCTTTGAGCAGTGTGCTAGATAGTTGCCCCTTGTAAAACTTGTTCTGTCCTGATGTAGGTAGTGTTGGCCTTTGCTGGAGATTACTTCTTGGAGTGGAAGCACTTCTGGTATGAGAAACTGTCAATTCCCATGTGTGTTATGTGCACAGAAGTCAGTGCAGACACGCTTTAGGAGGAGATCTGAAACAGGTTTGCCCTGGCAATTGAGGAGAGAAAACTGTTCAGGGAAACTTGTTTTCCTGTCAAGTAATGAGTAGCTCTCACGGAGTCCATGTTGCTCACTAACATGCAGTAGATCAGAATCAGGCACTGACCCAATCTGACTGTTTAGATCTCCACTTTTCTTTTCTTTTTGTTAACTTTGGTGGTGTTGTGGGTTGGTTGTTTTTGTGGTGGGTTTTCTTTTTTTCCTCATAGGGAATAATACTGGGTTGCTTTATGGCAACTGTGAGGACACAGTCTTTTACCTGTCTGACTTAACAGTGTTACATTAGAATCATGACCTAATGGCAGCCATATATGCTTAGCAGAGCTTAAAAATTACTTAGGGTCAGTTGTGTCTCAGTCAGTTGTGCTAATTTCCGAAGGTCAGTTAATGGATATATTTGATTCCTGTATTTAATTTCTTGGCTATTCTGTACAAAACAAGATGCAGAGAAGGCAATTTTCTCCAGTAATTATTCAAAACCTGCTTCAGCTCTCAGTTGCTTTCGTATACTGACATTAATTTTAGTGTACTTACTCCCAAATCAAGTCTAATTAAGACATATACTATCCTAACAGTACCTAGATTTCAAGTATCCCTTCTCATCTGTACGTCTCTAAGCACATTAAAACAGATGAGCCTCCTTATTAACTATAGTTTGGGTTGAAATTACGTTTTTTCAGGGCCTTTGCTATCAAAGGGTATAGTTCCTCTCCCTTCATGGTTATAGGGTGCTGTGTCCATGTATCTCAACTCTAGGAATCTTTCCTGTACATAATCATCTCAGAAGACAATGATAATGCTGAAGGCTAAAAGTGTGGCTGTAGCAGGTAAATAAATAAACTGTGACCCAAATAAGAAGTAGTTGAAAGGGAGAAAAAGGAAATTTATGGGCAGTGAGGAAGATGAGCTGCATCTACTGTGACTGGTAAAGATTGGAAGGGACCCATAAGGATCATTGAGTCTAACTCCTGGCTCCACACAGGACCAGCCCAATCAGAGCAGATGACTGAGAGCACTGTCCACATGCTTCTTGAACTCAGACAAGCTAGATGTGGTGACCAGTTCCTTGGGGAGCCTGTTCCAGTGCCCAACCACCCTCTCAGTGAAGAACCTTCTCCTGATCTCCAACCTAACCCTCCCCTGTNNGACACTCTCCAATAGTTTTAGGTCCTTTTTGCACTGTGGCACCCAAAACTGCACACAGTACTCGAGGTGAGGCCGCATCAATGCAGTGTGGAGTGGGACAATCACTTCCCTGGAGCAGCTGGCAATGCCGTGCTTGATGCACCCCAGGATGCAGTTGGCCTTCCTGGCAGCCTGTGCACACTGTTGGCTCATGTTCAACTTGCTGTCGACCAAGACCTCCAAATCCTTCTCAGCATGGCTGGTCTCCAGCGTCTCATCGCCCAGTCTGTCTGTATAGCCAGGGTTGCCCCTTCCCAGGTGCAGAATCAGGCACTTGTTAAGCTTCATGCGGCTGGTGATTGCCCCGTTCTCTAATCTGTCCAGATCTCCCTGCAAGTCCTCTCCACCCTCAAAAGAACCAACAGCTCCTCTCAATTTAATATCATCTGCAAATTTGCTCAGAACACCTTCTAGTCCTACATCAAAGTTGTTTATGAAAACAAACTGGCCCTAAAACAGAGCCCTTGGGAATCCCACTAGTGACTGGCCTCCAGCCTAATGTAACCCCATTTACTATGACTCTTGGGCCTGACCCATCAGCCAGCTGCTCACCCATTGCATTATGTTTTTGTCTAACTGTATGTTAGACATTTTGTCCAGAAGGATACTGTGAGAGACAGTATCAGAAGGGTTACTGAAATCCAAAAAAATATCATCAGCAGATGTATGCTACAGACATATTTCCTCAAGGCCACTTCTGGTAATAGCCATTTTCCTAAAGGAATGTTGTACAGGACTACTAGGTCATAGCTCCAGACTTCATCTTCTGGCATGTATGTGCAACCAGCTGGCACTACAAGATGAGAAGGAAAGTATCTTCTCTTGTTCATAGAAACTAAAACATGGCAAATGCCATGGCTGAAAAACTGTATCTGAGCTAGCTTTAAACAAGCGTAATCTAATTAACTCTGCAAAGAAGTACTAATAAACTGAATAAATGTGTGCATTACATGCTTTGCTCTGGGGTACAGAAGCACCCTTAGTACCAAATCATTATAAAAAACCCAACACCCTACCAAAACAATACTGTCAGATTTGAAGTACTGTTTCATTTTTTTGGAGACTTTGAAGTGGAAAATGACCAAAAAATTAATTGTTTCAGAGGCCCAGAGGAAAACTGCAACAACTGTTGTTCTGTTGCTCTACTTCAGAGTGTGTGAGTCCTGGGGCTGAAGAAGAGCCAGCTCACACCAGCTGGCCTACAGCAAGTCTTCTCTTTCTGCTGCCGTTCAGACAGTATGAATAGATACGGACTGCCGCTCCCCTGCATGGATTAATCCCAAAGGGACACAGAGAACTGATTAGGTATGAATTTACCAACTTTGTTTTGGAAAACATTGACTACCACGCTTATAAACAGATGTGGGTATAAGCATATACAGGATTTAGAGAGATACTTATGTGACTGCACAGTGCCTTTTCCCCAGTAGCTGGTCTTTCATATAATAGGTGGGATAAGCTCAAAAGGTAACTTACATTTTCAACAAGCTTCTTAAAGGCTTGGCATCATCTTGATTCTCATTATAATTCACTTACCACAGAAGGGCTGAATTGGAAAACTCACAACAAAACATATTGACATTTCAAGCCTTTTTCACCCACATTATTTACAGTTTCTTGCCTTGCTGAGTTTTATAGAAATGCTTATTTTGCTCTTTTATTGAGCATCTGAAAACTACCGGGTTGAAAAATAAGTTATGTTTGCTGTCTGTAATTAGGTCTTAAATGATTCCCGTTCTCAGTGCAATGTCTTTTACATATGGAAATGAAATCTATTAAAAATTTAATAGAATCTTTGTAAGTACATTCCCCTCTGAAAAATCAGGAAGAGAATTATAGCATAAAACCTATGAAATGTGTTTTTCCCCTTAAAAATGATGAATAAACCTTAACTGAAGATTAACTACAACCTGTTCATAGGACACAGTTTTCGATGGCTAATGCAATTACGAATCACAAACAGTAGATAATAGATGTCTAATGGAGAACTGGAAAGAATGGTTCATTTGGTGGACTTGGAAATATATGTCCTACTGGTTTTCGCTATGTTCCACTTCAGCTCAATCTGAATCAATTCAATACTGAATACTACTCCCACTTAAGAGCCAGGGTTAAAGGCTGGTCTCAGTTTGCTATATAACAGCTAACTTTAAGTGTTTATAGAACTACCACTACATTTTACACTACTGTTAGCAGAAGAGAAGCAGTAGGATAAAATGACTGCAAGTAGGCCTTTAAGCTTTTCAGTACTTCTCCCAGTTTAGGCCTGACACTGGCTCTGGAAAAGATTGTATGTTGGCACTGTCAGTATTAAACGTGGGGGATGAATAGAAGTTTTTTCTCTCAGAAATCCAACATTAGTTAAATCTGAGAGTAACGTTAAGTGTGATGATAAATTTGTGACTAAATAGAAGGAGCCAAAAAATTCTATGTGACATTCCTGAGATTAACCCTAAGACAGGTCAAAATAATTCATGGCATTAAAAAAACCCCAAACCTTCAAACTACTGATGTAGCTGCAGTTTAAATAACTGTCCTTAATGGAAAGTTTCGATAGAAACAAAATTTCAGCCAAACCACATGGCTGAAATTTTAAGCAGTTTTTATGTAGCATCATATTTTTCTTACATGTCCATGTTTAGTCTTTACTGTTCCAAGCTGTTAGCTGCAAAATTGCATAGTGAATAGAGATAAATGATAAGCAACTTTATTTTCTGAGAGATTTATAGCATTTTTACAGTGCCACTAGTCATAAATTGCACCGAAGTAAACAGCTACCTGTTGTTCAGTCTGGTAATACAAACGTGGAGGCTGTGCTACTTTACAAAAAGAAGCCTGCTTTGAAAATGGTATTGAAAAGCCATTACATGTTAGAGAGAGTCTGGCTGACTAATGGTAGCTTGGGCTGTGATCCATTGTTGGTTGAATTTGAGTAGCAAGGGCACCTCACTGATGTGAATGTTGGGCTAGATACAAGATTAGAACCTTACTAGGAGCTTGGGTCTTAGACGGGGTCCTGGGTCTGAGTGCTGAGCAGAGTTTGGATCCTGACTTCGAATTCCAGGGCTCAGGGTTATTGTTATTGATGTCAGACTAATGCCTGGAGCACTGCAAACTTAATACCAGCCCCAGTACTGCTTGTCAGTGTATAAGCATGTAATACAATAAATTGACACATGCTGGTGAAGGGTTTTTACAAAGTCCTTGGCACCTGGAATTGCAAATGAAAGGTAACATATGCACACAAATATTGTATTTGCATTTGAGTAGTACCTCACTGAAGCCCTAAGTGAAAGCCTGCTGTCAAACAAGTCATTTTAAGTCTTGTGGTTGGCTTTACAAGCCTTGTGATGTCAGTGCAGACTTTCTTCAGGAATATGATGCTAAATACAATTTTTTTTCATAAGTGAAGAGAGCTTTTGGGTTTTTTCTTTCTTTTTCTTTTGGTAGCAGACTTGGGGGTTGGTTTAATTGATGGAAAATGTTGGTTACAAAGTGGAAGGCTTTCATGACCAGCTGATAGTTCACAATGCTTTCTGCAAGCTAGCTTCAAATAAGTTATAACTGTCCAAGTAATAGTTCTCTTTAAGGGTGTGTTTTTTTCCTGGTGTTCCTCCCTTCTGTAACTCACAAAACACTTAATGTTTTGTGGGGTTTTTTTTGAACAAGTGAAGAACTTTTAGCACTTTTGTTGCCTCTTGCTATGTTTCATAATCCCTTTCTTTAATGAAAGAAAGGTAAGTAGCACTTTACTCTTGCAGAACTCTATGTATTACAAATTACTGGGATAGGTAACCACTGAGCAGGTTTTTTTTTAAGCAGCATCTATGTATTTTGTCACTGACAGCCTTTTTCACTTCAACACATTAGGCAAGCAATGGATTATATAACTTCTTAGCTGACATCTACTATACTTTTATTTATGATGTTATTTGATAGATAGGGTGATGTTCTGGTTAAGCTACTAGTCTGGCATGAAGAAGGTGAAGGTCGATCCTGTTTGCCTTATACAGTATGATCTGGCCAGACAACCTAATTTTGCTGCCCGTTAGTTGCCGTGCTCCTGTGTTCTCAAATCACAGGTTTTCCCTTGCTATGTGTATGAACTTCCACTGCAGAAAGCATTCATCACGAAAAATAGTTTTAGGGTACCAGTGTGTAAGGTCAGTAGCAAAATATTTTGGCCTACCATTTTGATAGGCACAACACAGAAGGGGAAGATGTCCATGTAAGTTGGTTAGGATAACTGATATCCCTCCACTATATAATTACTTTTTTTTGGGTGGTGTTCCAAGATGTGATTTTTTTTTTCCCTGTAATAAAAAATATTTTCATAGCATAAGGGTTAAGTGTTGAGCTAATGCTAGTAAATTTATTGTTTATTTATTTTATAATTTATTTTTATGTGGACAAGAATTTATTAGCTTCTACTGACTTGGTTTTATATCTTGACAAACAGATTTTCAAAATTCTGTTCTAATGACTTAACATCTAGTGGAAGGATCTGTCTTGTAAGATGCTAAGAACTGATGGCCCTGCTAATGTATCCGCTTTGTACTGAACAGTCAGTGCCTTCCTTATTTTCCATGGTTAACTACACATCAGGTCACTTTGTTCAAGACTACAGTAAACAATGAAATTGTGTGCTGCTGAATTTTGGTGTTTCTAGCTCCCTCATAACAGTAGGAAAATGCCACCATTCTTCTTTTACAGGCTACGCCTTTCCCCAGTAAGTAGTTTACTGATCTCTAAAGATGTTTGTTTTGCTATATATTTTAAGCATTTTCTTTATGCAAGGATTTGTTGGTTGCCCGTTACTGTTGCAGAGAATCTGAATGCAAGTTTTGTTCCCCTATAAGCTCTGGTGGGAATAAACAACGTTCTTATACAGCTGCACGTTAATCTAGTCAACCCAACTGTGCAGATGTATTGTAGCTTGATGCTGGTATTCCAACAGTCTTTTGAAAAACCTTCACTGTTGTCTTTGTTCTGGGGAGAGTGATTTGTGAATTATGACTAAATAGCTAAAGTCTTTTATGGTATCTGAGGGTTCACTAGCCAAATCTGTGTTTGGCAGACTGTTTTTTCATTCTAGAAAGCTGAAAAGTAAAAGGTGAAATATCCCTCTGCCTCCCAGTGAGATAAATTTGAGTCAAACTGCTGCTGACAATGCTGGCTGCTTTAGTAGGCTGCAGTGATTGCTTAAGATACTATTTCCTCTTGCTCCATGACTCTTTCAGCATTAATGGGGAGTGATCCTTTCCTTTCTGATACTACTTTGTGTTATAGTTCAGGCTTGAGTGGACACTGGCTTGACCATTATTGTTTATAGAAGAACGCTTTCCCTCTCTCACTGGGACCATTAGGCTGAGGTCAGACCATGTCTTCCACCTGCCACAATCAGAAATATTTCCATTTTCACCTCAGGAAATGGTTGCACTTTTGCTGGGGGCATACCCCTTAACGTCCATAGTATTGTTCCTTTAATTGATACTAGTGTTACCTGAGAGTGATTCTACTGTGCTCAGCTGCTTATCTTACTCAAAAAGAAGGGTAAAATGAAGAGCTTTAACTCATGTCAGATCAAAATTTGTTCTGCAATATGGGTACTTAGGATTTTTAGGTTTGAGTTATGCTGTCCAGTACTTACTGCATCTGCTTATTCTTAGCAGCTCTCCCTCAAAATCTATGGTGCATCTTGAGGAAAAGAAATGTGGAAGCATTTATCTCAACAATCATAGAATCATAGAATGGTTAAGGTTGGAAGGGACCTCAAAGATCATCTAGTTCCAACCCCTCTGCTGTGGGCAGGGACACCCTCTACTAGACCAGGTTGCCCAAAGCCCCATCCAGCCTGGCCTTGAACACTGCCAGGGATGGGGCATCCACAGCTTCTCTGGGCAACCTGTTCCAGTGCCTCATCACCCTCACAGTAAAGAGTTTCTTCCAGCAGGGTGTCTGGAAAAGTGTGCAGAGGAAAAGGACCTGGGGGTGTGGGTTGACACTCACCTGGACATGAGCCGGCAGTGTGCCCAGGTGGCCAAGAAGGCCAACGGCATCCTGGCCTGTATAGGGTAGCCAGCAGGAGCAGGGAGGTGATCGTTCCCCTGTACTCAGCCCTGGTGAGGCCGCACCTCGAGTACTGTGCCCAGTTTCGGGCNGTCGGCCTCTTCTCACAGGTAACTAGTGACAGGACAAGGGGGAACGGCTGCAAGTTGCGCCTGGGGAGGTTTAGGTTGGAGATTAGGAGAAATTTCTTCTCGGAAAGGGTGGTCAGGCATTGGAACGGGTTGCCCAGGGAGGTGGTAGAGTCCTCGTCCCTGGGTGTGTTTAAAGAAAGGTTGGATCTGATACTTAAGGACATGGTTTAGTGGGTAATAGGTGGTAGGGGGATGGTTGGACTAGATGATCCTTGAGGTCTCTTCCAACCTTAATGCTTCTATGGTTCTATGATAATATCTAATTTAAACCTGCCCTCCTTCAGTTTAAGACCATTCCTCCTTGTCCTGTCACTCCATATCCCTCTCCATCTTTTCTGTAGGCCCCCTTTACATACTGGTAATGAAGCATATGTAAAAATAATTGGAATTGCATGCTGCGGAAGTGAGAATACCTCCAAAAAGTGATCATGGTATAATGGATACATTGTGTTGGTTCAGTATATATGGTGGTTTATTATATATGGTATGTTGCTCATACTCAGGCTCTATTAGACATGATTAAAAAAAACAATGACTTAGATGCTCTGGACAAGATTCAAAGGTAATAAGCTAAATTGACTAAATTCTGTGTCAACTCTGCCTCCACTATAACTTTGTCAAGGTTCTTATGTACTCTACACTAATATCTGAGTCAGATATTGTTTCATTTATACATTTTGGAGCTCAAAGAAGAAAAATCATTTTAGTCTAAAAATGTGAGGTCAAACATTAGGAGTTACTGGAAAAGGAATAAAGAAAGAAAACCAACATTGTATTGGTCTGCAGTCCTCCTATGTTTTCAGGAACATGTATAGTATTCATTTCCCTATTTGAAGAAAAAATGAATGACAGTTATGAAGAAGGGAAATAGAAATGATCAAAGATGTTAAATGATTTCTGTTTCAGGATTAATTAAATAAACTAGTGTGCCTCAGGCTCAGAAAGTAATGATTGAGGAGATACGAAGTCTTATAAAATCCAGAGCAATTGGGGATGATTGTTCTCTGTCTTTTCTAATACAAAAAACTATTATTATTAGTTGAAACTAGCAGACAGTAGGTTTACCAAAAAAGAAAAAAAAAGAAAAAAAAGCAATTCCTGCTGCATGGCTAGGTAATTATTTGCCAGCAGGTACTGTGAATGCTTAAATATGACACCTTTAAAGGTGACTGGGCAGATTTGTGGAAGAAAAGCTATTAAGGTCTATTTAGGACAAGGGCATCAGTTCTACCTTCAGAAATCATTGTGCTACAGATCTCTGGTATTGAGAAATAATCTGAGGAAGAATCACATAATGCCTGGTGTGTTGCCTATGTGTCTATTATTGGTCAACTTTTTTCTTTAGGGATATTTACCCAAGTTTCAGTTTAAGTCATACTTTTTTTTCCCCCATATGGAAGCATGGAAGTAAGAAACACGAAATACCTCTGTGTATGTGGGAGGAAAAAACCCTCTAAAAGTACTTTTTTTAATTTTTTTCATTACTGACAAAATGTATATATATTTTTCCATAATAATCTCAACAGTAGACCACAAGTATCTGTGACTTAACCATTTCTAACGTATCAGATCACTTTCTGTATGTAAAGATAGAACTTATTAGTCTTTGTGTACATCTTCCCTTCATAGCAGTTGCTAAAACAGCAATACTGTTGTTCAGTATAAGCACAGACGGAATACATGTTGATACTTTACAAGAGATACTTCCATGTTTGACTGGAGGTTTGCTTTGTGACACATCAAATTTAGAGGGATATTCTACTGGGATTCAGTTGATCACTGTGGAAATGCTAACCAGTATATTAACACAGTAATATGGCATTTTTTCAAATGAAGAAATGTCTCAATACAGAAAGACATACATAACATTAGAGATACAAATGATCACAGCTCTACTTACCTGCTTCTATTTAAACATGCTTTTTGTGGTTGTCTGACTAACGAATTCAGCCGAAGCTGCAGGAAAACTTCAGGTAGGCAGAATGTCATTTAGCCCCTTGACTATCCACAAAGCAGCTCTGGATCTTCAGTGACTGCAAGTGCTCAGGGGTTTGATTTTACATCTCATATGGGTATTTAGTTTATCATTAACCACATGATCTGTCTAATATTCAAGTGTAAATAATTAGCATGATAAATAGTGGTGATTTTTAATTTCTTTGCCCTGGTGAAGGTGAGATTGACTTGTTCAAATACACTCAGGAAAAAAATATCCCATGTTACATAATAGAGAAGCAATTAAGTGTATTGAAGCAAAAGAGACTTGCTTATATTCTCTATGGAATGGCTCTTATCCCAGCAGTAAGAATTTTTTTTTTGCTTGTGAAGTAATAGTAGCGACAAGAACAATATTCTGGTGCTGGTTTCAGCAAACTTGTGTTTTCTAAATTGGTGCTAATCAGTTCGCATTGATTTGCCCAACTGGACCAGTTGCCACTGAAGTATTGTACCTGTTTTGATAGTGAAAAAAAAAAAAAAAAGAAAAGTTTTTCCAGAATTCATTTGCAGGTAAAACAAACTGCAATTAAAACAATGCCTGCTGTCACAATATTTCATTTACCAAACTTATTATATGTCTCCTAATGGAAAACCTTCTAAAGCTTAGAGAAGCAAGCAACAAGGAAAGCATAGTGGCCTTTCACATGTATCATCCTAATGACAGGTGCTGTGAACTTTTAGCAAATTAAAATAAACAATTTTTTTAATGTAAGGATAGAGTGCAAGCTGCCAAAGCTCTAATATGTTTCACAAATGTCTTTTGATATGTGCTGACATCTCACCAGCAGAACTGGGAGTGGGGGGAATAAATCATTGAACAATGGAGTTAAGGCAACCAAAATGACAGCTAATTACAAGAAGGCAAATGCTAGCTGAGATCAATCAGGCTGCAGGTGATCCTCAATGCAGCTGACACAGCCTCGTGTTTGATGGGTAAAGTGATTATTGTGGAGTGGTCTTTCTGGCTACAAGGGTTTGGCTTCCTTTGTCAAGTGGTCCTTCAAAAAGAGAAGGACCTTCTGTGCTAGGAAGTGCACTTTATCAGTATCACAATAATGATGGCTTTTGTACCTTGCAGGAAGATATTAGGCAGAAAACATAGAAGACTGTTGCATTTTTTCCTTCTGATCTACTAAAAAAAAAAAAAAAAGGTGTGTGTGCATTTTTCTGCCAATATGATCTACCTAGCAATTTCTGTCAGTTTGAGGCATAAAGTTTTGGGTGCTAGCTCCCTTCCCCCTCTTCTGTAGAATTGCTTTCAGTTATTTTTAGATCTATTTTCATACCAATCCTATTCATTAATGGAAGATTTAATCAAGAGCTAGGTTCAGGTTGTCTTGCTCTTCCCATGTACAAATCTGATGGAGACTCATGCTGTTAACAAACTTTATGTACTGAAATCTCTCTTCTATAGCCTCAAGATGGAATACTCCTTATGGATGTTTCTTCTCCAAAATGTCCAATAGTAGACTCCTGCTCTATAGACCCTATTGCATCTAAATTTTTTGTGAATTGCCTCTCTAGAATTATGTACAACCATCATTCCTGCTTCTTTTCAGGCATCTCTCTTTGCAGGGACTTTTTGGAATCATTCCTCTTATCTTTTCCTATCACTACTCTCAGGGAAAGAAGTGAACTGTTATTTCTTCCCAGATCTCAAAAGGAAAGACATAATGAACCTTAGACTGTAGAAAATGCAGCTGTGCATAAAGAAATGGAAGTTCAGTTGGGATAGGTCTTTCTTACCAGTATAAATTCCCTCATTCTTTTGTATACCTGCTGTGAATGCCTATTGTTTTGAGTATTATGATGAATTGCAGCCATTACCAGGTTTGACCCTTTGGATTGTAGATATTCGTAACTACAAGCAGAATTTTTATTTCAACATGTGTAACAACATATCTTAGAAAAAATGGAATTTGTCTTTTACCATATGCTTTCACCATTGCAAAGGGAACACTTAAAAAAAGGTAACACGTAGAAATATAGATTTGCTAATTACAGCAATAAAAAAAGATAATAATGTACTGAATTACATACAAATCAGTCGATATATCTTATATGTGCAAGTCTATGGTACTTAGGGACGTGGTTTAGTGGGTAATAGGTGGTGGGGGGATGGTTGGACTAGATGATCCTTGAGGTCACTTCCAACCTTAATGATTCTATTCTATTCTTTAGAAAATGATTTTTAATCTTTCTATTAACAAGAATCCTTGTTCACAGTTTGTTTTCTTTCACATATTCCTCATTTAATTATTCTTCTCTGGTAGAATAGGCCCTGAGACTATGTCTCACTCGTATGTTCTTAAACCCTGGCATGCAAAAATGACCTCTCAGATTTCAGTCACTTACAGGGAGCAACACAAAATGGAAAAAAAAAAAAAAAAAAAAAGAGAGGCCTTATGAAAAAAAGAAACCTTGAATTTGTTTGAGAGGTCCTTGGATATCATGTATCAGAGCTTGATGCAATCTGAAATGTCCTAGGGACCATGGAAAATTGAGATTTCTGACAGAAACACCAATTCAGTCTAAACTTGCATATCAGTAATGACTCCTTTCTAATAAAACCTTTACTGTATTAGAATGTTATTTCAAGATTACAGTAATAGAAAAATACCTTCAGTACTGAACACAGTTGAGTCTGGCAGAAAAAAAAATAAATCTAGTGTTTTAGAGTCTGATTCACTTTTCACCTAATGCTAGCATAATCAGAACCTAAAGCGATATGAGAAAATATGCAAATCCAAAGATGTGTGTCTATTCTCTGCAGACTTAAGGAAAATTTAATTTTCCCAAGGGATTTCTAGTTTTCCTGTGTATTTTGGGTTTCTTCATTGCACATTTTGCACTGCCTTTCCTGGGTTTAGCCATTCTGATATCCTAAGCTTCTGAGGGCTGAGAACTGACTCACACAAATGGGTCATTAAGTCTGCTAGTATTAGAGGTGGGAAATAGGCAAGGGAGAGACATATGCAACTTTATTTTTCTCGAAGAGGGCTTTTACCCAAAAAGTTAAATGTCATTTCTGTCCTCTCCCAAACTGTTGAGTCTCTTCATGTGGAAGTTCCCATGTATACCTCCAATCAATCAACAAATAAACTTGTTGAAACCTATTTTCAAATGTTGGGGTCACATTTTCTCTCGCTTTTACTTTTTAATCCTCCTTAGTGTCTGGACATGCAAGCCAGGTAGCAATTAGGTTCTGTCAGACAGTTCTATCAAGTTCACATCCTTGTGAATTCCTAAGAGACGGATTTAGCCATGCAACTCCCAAAGAGAGAGGAGATATTCTAGATATCTCCTGATATACTGAATATTTACTGCTAGGTATGCCTCATAGATATGCCACAGTGTTGAGAATATAAAGGTTGAGTGGGAGAATTGGAGGGATGGACAATAAGTAGTTGTAGAGGTATATAGCATCTTGCAGACCTGCACTTAAAACACTGTCCACCGGATTTCACCATCTTGCTACTTGTGATTAGTGATTCAGATCTTATCAAGAGGATATAGGTTTCATTATTCATGATGCAGATGTTCTCAATTACTATTAAGGGTGCTATCACTGGTGAGAAGAGCATGCTTGTGTGTCCCATCTTCAGATAGTCCAGAGCTGTGAAAAAAGAAAGGTATCTAAAGAATTGTTGATAAATTAAATTCAGTGATACAAGATGTTCTATATAATGGAGAAATTAATTTCTTTGTTGATACAGACAGAGCCCTCAAAGATTGCTATCAAAGGGAATATGAATTTATTCTACAGCCACCACAGATCTGGACAGTGTGTTATGCAAACTTGCTGAGGGAGTTGGAAGCACCTGTGGTACTTATCACTTTGAGACACTTACTGTTCAGAATAGTGATAATTACCTCATTTTCAACCTGATCTTCTAGTGATTTGTAAGAACTGGGAGTAACCAATGATGTCCACTTGCGCAAATGCCTTGTAGCAAGAGTGCTCGTGCTGCAAAAATTGTATCAGGTTGTAGTATTGTCCTGTCCCGCTCAATGAGTATAAAGGAGAGGTAATTTTTAAATTTTCTATGTGGTAATCAGGAGTAATGACAATTACTCTACAGGTTCAAACAAACCACAAATTTACTTAAAACCCAGCAGAACCACAAAAGATAGCGACTTGGCAAAAATTGTAACAATACTTAAAACTCAGAACTATGAAAGACAATGGCTCAACAAAACTTGTGACAATATTACCCCAATGTGCCTAAAATGAGACTTGAGACAAAAAGAGTGGCAGAGAGGAAAAGACATACAGAAAGAAAGAAAGAAAGAAAAAGGAAACATTTCACCATCCTGAGGATCCAGTGGAGCTCTCCTCCAGTGGCTGCAGTCCTTGAGTGGCAGGTGCACACCAAATCCTTTTGTTTAACCCTTTTATAACCCAGTGTGCTCCACCCCCCCCAATAGGCAGGGTTTCATCACCACTGAGCATGCTTAGTGTGTGTTCAAGAATGTTCAGGAATGAGTAGTGGGAGCTTCAGCGATGACCTCTCATGGGTGCGCACATGCAGCAGAGGTCTTTGCCCGCATGTCCCAAGACAGGACCTTGTCTCCGCAGGTCCTTCCTTTGGTTGACACTCCCTCATTCAAGATGGATGTTTGAGATATTCACTTGTTATTGGAGCATTGCATGTATGTGTTTTGAAAGGTATATTTTTTTCAGAGAATATTCTAGTAATAGAAATGTTACTATTTCTTATGCTATATCTGAAGAATAAAATGCCTCAACAATATCTTCTAATCTACTTTTCACCAGAATGTTAGCTTCCATAAAAAGGAGGTTTGCTGGATTTTATGTTGGATGCTGTAACTGTTGCAACCTAGTTTAATATTCACAGGAACTCAGGATGGCTGTAATTTTCTTCATTGTTGCTCAGACCATTTCCTTCTAGTTCATCTAATCCTTTCTCAGCAGTGCAGATGGCCAAATGAAATTCCTCACTGAACACAGTAGCATCAAAAGAAAGTAGCATGACTGGGAATATGTATGCAAGAAGGGTCTTGGGATGAGGCACAGAGGTGTGTGAGGATAGCTAGAGTGACAGAGTATGTTCCTGCAAACAAAAGTACTGAGGCATCAGGGTAGACAAACTTGTGTGCACTTTGTGATATGTGTATTTCAGTATAAACAAAGGTATTCACATGGTACAGATATAGCCTGTAAGGTTATGCTTGAAACATTTTCTTTCATCAGTATTTTTCCATTAACAGGGTCTTAAAATCGGTCAGTGAGTTGGTATTTAATCCATTTTAACAGATATTCTGTGAACTCTATGTAACATAGGTTTTTAAAATCAAGATTCATGTGATGTTAAATCAAATAGCTTGTAGAAATCTCTGTCAACAAAGCGGATATTAGCAATCAAATCAGTAATCCTCGTTCAGTAATCCTTAACAAAAACCACCGACGTGTCATTGATTTATTTCTATGAGACCATGGTAACCGATATTTGGGTTTTTTAATTATTTCTTGCTCACGCATGTGTTTTTACTCAGCAAAACTTTTTGGCTTCAATAACTTTTTCTGTTTGTTTGAAAGACATGATTTCAGTTTTTCTTGGGATGACTTCAGATAATCCCCAGGTTTTGTTAACAATTCCCTTTATAGGTTTCCTGTCAGTTATGCTGACAATTGGTTTAAGTTAATGGGGACAAAATCAAATTGTAAAATATCAAAATCCTCAATAAAATTGATTTATCTTTCTCAACAAAGCTCTAGTGTGAAAACAAGATTTTACTGGAAAACAGATACATCATAATCTTAGGCAGAATTTTGGACATAAGTTAAGGAGTAATGGAGCTGCTGTAGTCCATTCCCAGTTCAGTCTCTTACAACCATGCTTAACTTCCAAGTGAGTGACTTTTTTTCAGAAGTTTGCACTTCTGAGTTCCTTATGTTTTCAGAAATCCTACTGTGGAATATAGTGATGTCTTGATACTGAGAATCTGAATTTCTAACTTGAATGAAAAACAATTATTGTTTTATAGGATTAGTTCCTCAGGGAATTTTATTTAGTGTTGTATAATGTTCATAATTCATTATGAAAACAGTAAGTAAGATAGTTTACATCATGCCAAAAGCAGTTCGTTATCAGTCTCTGTTACTAATTCTTACTGCCTTAAAAAATATGCCTATTCTATAGCACGCACTTAAATTAGATTTTAGAAGAATACTTTTTGTTTTTACAGATCCATAAGCAAGGTTCAGCAACTTTCTTGATAAATTACTAAGGGCATATCTGCTTTTTTGGTCCCTAGATACAAATCTGAAATAAGGAATTCAAACGAAGGTTTGAAAAAGTAAAAAAATATGATAATGCGATGTTAGATACAATATGCTATATTTCTAGATCATCAACAACTAAAAAGAGGAGAAAATCAGTAACAGATCTATTACAAACATAGAAAATCCAAATTTTACAATTTAAATAAGTTCATGTCACTCTGGTGGAATCCCCTAGGACTGTTCCCCAAAGAGCCATCAGTCGAATTTTGTGGCATTTGTTACAGGTTGTCTCTCCCATACTACTGGAGAGACATGGAACTGAGAGAGGTGTACATGGAACTCTCTTTTCTGTGGCTTGAGGGGAAACGTTACAAGGGAAAAGAGCCAGGCTTCTCAGAATATTATCTGAAATATTTGTGTAGAAAATAATAATAACAACTTCTAGTCCGTTTATGTTCTCAAAAATTTTGCTTTACAGAGACTGTGGAAATGATGTACGCCACCCAGACTCTCTGACCTGATGTCTTCCCTTTCACTCCTCCCTTTTGCTGTATGCGCACCACTTCTGGTTGAATCACCCCTGTCTTCATATTTCTTACTCTAATGTATCAAACTCTTTCTGCTTCTACCATCTCTTTTGTAGCTTAGAGAGTTAACAGTAGAATTGTTTTTTTTTTTCCAGAAATGAATTCTATATTCTATTTTGAAGATGAAGAAGTAATGTGTTTCAAGCTTCATCATATTTCTCAAAGAAACCTTGTGTCTCTGAATCTGATAGCATAACTTTCCTTAAGATATTAGGATTTGTTATAAGTTTTCCATGTGAAGGGAGTGCTCCTGATTTGGAATTAACACCAAGATTTGGAGTTCAGCCTGGAAAAATGATAAAAACTAGCATAGGGAAGAGAGTGGTGTGATGACCCGGTCTAAGCAGCAGATATCAGCAAAAGACCAGGCATTATGGATTAATGAAAGCTGCTCCTTGTAAGAGTGTTTATAGCAAGGTAAACTGAAACGTAGTAGTTTCCCAGGATCTGGTTGTTATATGTGTACTCAAGATGATAATTTCGCAAACTTATTTCTTTCAAGTTATGAGTTCTTGTCTGGGCTTGCATCCTATCTATTGTATTAATGATTCTTAGGCATCCATTTGTTAGCATCTTGCACTATGTTTATGCCTTATTCCATGTTGTCCCATACACACTATCTGGATTTACAAGCAACCATTGAACCTGAACAGTCTTTTTCTATGTCTTTCGATGTGGCGTCAGTAGCTGCACAAGGAACAGAATGGCATTGCCTCTTCACCTTGGGTCAGCCCTTCTTAAAAAGCAACTTACCTTTCCCTGTTGGTGCCTTTGAATCTGAATTGTGGTCTCATCAATCCTTCATAGAAAATGACTTTTTTTCTTCCCAAATTCAGACTTGCTGATTTATCTTGATTTTTTTTCTTTTTTTTTGTGATAATGCATGTTTTTCTTGCTTACTACTTAGTTGTGCATCCAAAATTTTCAAAGTGCTTTAAAGAGGTACATAAAATACAGTTATGTCTTATAGAGAATCAATAAGAAAAGACTGGTATTTACAGGCTTAAATATCTAACAAGTGATGCAAAACCCATGGATTCTATGCTAAATTTTCTAAATAGTTGATATAACTATCAAAGATTTGAGATATAACTTGCCTGAACTAAGTGCTACGTACAGGCCTTGGCACCTGACTCATATAGACATATGATGATGTTTTTCAGTCATGTGCATCCTGTATTGTCTGCTGGCTGTGTTTAATTCGAGGCTGGAGTTCTGTGATTGATGCTGTGCAATACAAAGCTGCCTCTGCATTCTGGTTGCTTTGCTGTATATGGTAGCTTTTCAACGCTAACAAAAAAAGAGACAAAGAAAACAAAAATCATCAGCTTTGAACTGCAATATTATGCCTGTGCTTTCCCAAGTAATGAAACTTAAATTTTTGCTGGGCAAGGAAATGCAATAAGTTACTATTTGTCCATGATTGTCAAAATGAGATACCACTCAAAGTCTGACTGCTTTTATTGCTTCTTACATAATAAATCGCTCTCATCCTATAATACTGTGCTGTGCTGCACAGCGTTTCCTTCATCTTTGTGATGATAAACTGCTTGATAGAACAGAAATCCAGAAATTGGTGAGAAAAGCACCTGGAGCATCCTATCTGCATCACTGTTTATTTGCACTTAGCATAAAAATTGTTTGCTGCCTACAGCTTTGGCACCCAGATGTGTTACAGCTGCTAACCCTAAGCAAGTTCACAGGAAAAACACTCAGCCACTAATGTTCCTATTGTGGCTTTTCTTCAGAGCCGTGTGTTGGAGGCCATTTGCTATAAAGCTGGAAGGTGAACATGGAGACATTGGAATGGGGTTTTATAAAAGTTTCAAGACTTCATAGAGGTGTCATGGATATAGGTCAAATAGCATTGTGATTGCTCATGAAATCTGTTATTAAATCTGGTGGCCTGCAGGTACGGATGTAGGATCCGTTGCTCATAATGCCCTGGCTATACATACAGACTGGGTGATGGGATACTGGAGACCAGCCACACTGAGAGGGACCTGGGGGTCTTGGTCGACAGCAAGTTGAACATGAGCCAACAGTGCGCCCAGGCTGCCAGGAAGGCCAACTGCATCCTGGGGTGCATCAAGCACGGCATTGCCAGCTGCTCAAAGGATGTGATTGTGCCACTCTACGCTGCACTGGTGCGGCCTCACCTTGAGTACTGTGTGCAGTTTTGGGTGCCGCAGTACAAAAAGGACCTAAAACTATTGGAGAGTGTCCAAAGGAGGGCAGCAAAAATGGTGAAGGGTCTAGAGGGGGAGATGTATGAGGAGAGGCTGGAGTCCCTTGATTTGTTCAGCCTGGAGAAGAGACTGACAGGAGACTTCATGGCAGCCTACAGCTTCCTCACGAGAGAAAGCAAAGGTGCAGGTGCTGATCTCCTCCCTCTGGTGACCAGCAATAGAACCTGAGGGAACAGCATGAAGCTGTGACAGGGGAGGGTTAGGTTGGAGATCAGGAGAAGGTTCTTCACTGAGAGGGTGGTTGGGCACTGGAACAGGCAACCCAGGGAAGTGGTCACCACACTGAGCTTGTCTGAGTTCAAGAAGTGTTTTCCAAACAAACTCGTTATGTAGGTGGATATTTACTGTAGCGCTATACCTGTAAGCTGGGCAACAGATGATTCAGATAGGTTGTGGGGTCTTGTTTTTTTAACCTCCAGTTCTGTATCTAATTTCTATCTTTTCACCTTGCTTACAGTCTAACTTGGTGCTGTATAGACTTTCAAGAGCTTTGCGACAAAATTTATTTTTAAAACAGAAGTGTTGGCATTACTAGACTACAGATAGTGATGATGTCATTTGAGTCAGATGGGTTTATTAATCACATGATTAGTGCTCTTTCTATTTTTTCCTCTATTAACTTTTTCTTCTTTTTAGTCTTTTTTTCTTCTGGGTTCATCATAATTAGATATTGCTCTGAACAAAATATAGATTAACTCACCTTGCACCTTTGAGAGACGTTTGAAAGAACCATACACACCGAGTTTCTCTCATGAAGTCTCTTTTCTGTAGGCTGAACTGCACACCTAAAACCTGGGAATTTCAAGATCTTGCATTAGAACTGAATGTTTTCCCCGAACTCTTAAGCCAATAGCAGATTGAAGTGCCCATGTGCTGCACAGACTGTGAATAGGAGATGAAAAGAATTGAAAGAGATGACAGATTCAGGTGTGAAGTCAAGCAGTTATTAGTGAAAAAGATCACAATTTTGGGGAGATAAAATGTTGTATGCAAGAAGCAAAAGTGATTTAATGTAATGGCTCAGTAGTCATGGCCATAGATTTAAAGAAGTCAAACCCAAGTTTTTCAGAATGCAAAATGTAAGAAACAGTCTTATACAGAGGTAAATAGTAGGTATTGAATGTTTGCACAATAGGTAACAAAAAAAAAATAGGTAAAAAAAAAAAAGGTAAAAAAAAAAAGAAAAAGAAAAAGAAGAAAAAATTAACCCCCCATAAATTAGTAGGTGAAGCTGATATTACAAGCTTGATTTGCTAAAAGGGCAGACATCTGAAACAGAAAGATTTACCTTTCAACCTAATTGATGAGGAAATGGTATTCCAATTGTATAATTTTGGAGATGTATACTTTTGGAACATGTCATAGCTACTGGATAAATTGTGAATAGCATAAGCTAGGTAAAGTGCAACAACACATCCCCTTTTCTTTGGAAGGAAGCGAAAGAAAGAGGTAAATGGAAATATTATAAAGGAATAATTGTATGTAATGTTATTTCAGAGCTTATATTTATTTAAGAGGAATTTCTCATATGGTTTAATGTTGTGAACTTTTAATGCAGCTTTTCTTTCTCAGGATAAAAATTTCAAAAATAAGCTGTGTGATTCATTTTGTCAATGTAAGGTTTCCATAAATTGTTTTGTGGATTGACATGTCAGCAGGAGATGCACAGGTGTATAATTTATTGTTGCTGTTGAATAAATGTTGAGTGACTGGCTGTTGGGGTGTCATGTTGGAAACATCTAAGCAACCTACTCTTTCTGCAGGCTTCACAGAAAAAAGTTCCTGAAGCAACCTTGCATCTCAAGAGTTCTTCATCTGTAAAAGATCATGTCAGAAATTCAGATATGGTCTCATATTCTGCATTTTGACAGAAGAGAGAGTAGTCATTCTTCAAATGTGCCTACAGACACTGAATATCTTAAATGCTGCTAACTTAATTAAGGTTTTCCCTGAACCGACTGTAGTTAAGGATGGCATGCCTCAAACTTCAGGCAAGTCATGCCTGAAGGTTCAAAAGAAAGTCTGTCACTTGTTTTTTGTCTGAATAATTTTGAGATAGTTGGCAGATTCACAAACAGATGGTATGAAGGATAAGGCTAAGATGTCTTTTGGTAACAACAAAATAGATATTTGGGTTTATCAGATTAATACAGACAAGTCATTCTGCTATCCAATAAATACTCTTTTAATTATTTTTTTTTTAACAATGTCTTTCTACTTTAAAAGGGTTTTTCAGTACTTTACTGGAAGAAAACTGATTATCTGGCAGTTCCCTGTTCAACTCTGTAAGCATCAAGACCCAGGTTCAACTTGATACTTGGAATCAGTCATGTTTTCTTGCTCAGGTCTGGAGTGAACCACTAGAATGAAGGATAGAATTGAGTTTTGATGTGGGGCAGTTTGAATGCAGATGCTGTGGGTGGCATGGAAGTATGAAATTGTGTTGGGCTGGTCATGGTCAAACTGATTACTCCAGAGATATTCAGAGAAGATTGGCTGCCTCAGCCAAACTCCAAATGCTTATGTGGTGCCCTTGTACAGTTTCTTCTTGCAGACTTCTGTAACCTGCCAGGAAACTGAAGTCCTTCCATTTCTAGCAGAGGATTTCTGACAATATATTGGTCCAGAGGAGATATGCAGGGCAATGATTTGCTCATTTTACTTGGAAATTACAGGCTTTGCAGTAATTTTTTAGTGAGTCATCCTGGCCATAACTGAGGGTCAGAGGCCCAGGAAACCATGTAATTGCAAAATAGATACACATAAAATGTGAAACAAAATTCAGAAGCCAGAGCTCTCAAAATCGTTGGATGCATCTTCCCCTTCAACAGAGAGTTTTAATAGGTTTTGGTTAAGAATACTTCATAATGTAAGAAAAATGAGAATTATTATAGAATCATAGAATATCCTGACTTGGAAGGGACCCATAAGGATCATCAAGTCCTTCTGGCTCCACACAGGACCAGGCCAATCAGATGACTGAAAGCATTGTCCAGACACTTCTTGAACTCAGACAAGCTTGGTGCGGTGACCACCTTCCTGGGGAGCCTGTTCCAGTGCCCAACCACCCTCTCAGTGAAGAACCTTCTCCTGATCTCCAACCTAACCCTCCCCTGTCACAGCTTCATGCTGTTCCCTCAGGTTCTATTGCTGGTCACCAGAGGGAGGAGATCAGCACCTGTCCCTTTGCTTTCTCTCGTGAGGAAGCTGTAGGCCACCATGATGTCTCCTCTCAGTCTCTTCTTCTCCAGGCTGAACAAATCAAGGGACTCCAGCCTCTCCTCATACGCCTTCCCCTCTAAACCCTTCGCCATCTTTGTTGCCCTTTGTCGAATTATTGGAGTTGACCAGGTTTCTGTGTTGAATTTGGTCTTCTAATTTTTTTTTGTGTTCTCAAAGTTTCTTGGTCCATGTTACCTCATGAATAAATAGGGCTTTTGATATCATGGGTGTCAAAGTCTGTGTATGCCTAGGAGCGCATTCACATGAAATGACTGACATACTGAATTCACCCATGCCAGAGTGTAGTGCAAATACAACTGGAGTAAGCTGTTGACAGTGTAGCTCCAAAGATTTAGATGCTGCATATTATCTTGTTCTGCGGTAAAAAATATTTGATCTCTCTCAAGTCCTGCATATGTTGATGTTTGATACACTTCTTTAGGGTTTATGACCAACCAGATGGCCATCTTTTTAAACTGTTTATGCAATACTAATAGTATTTGTTCTTCATGTTAATTTATGATTTAGCTAATTTAAATTTTATTTCAGGTCTTGAAATTTCATCTTATTTTCACATCTGTGTTGCTCCTTCTCAGTCAAATGTTCAAGTGTAATTCATATTTGATAATATTTTCTTTATATCTTCTTCTTGCATTTTAGAATAATGTTTATAAAACTGGTAAATGTGATGCATTATTTCAGTAAATGAGAGGAATAGAGTGAATATTTGCCATTTATGCAAAATGCCTAACCATCTTTTTTTAAGTACTTTTACTTCACAAAACATGAGATTTTTTGATATGATAAAACATTAGCCCCTGTGAATATTAATCAGTTGTACATGAGCTTCTTTAACTTCACTGTATGCTTCAAGTCTGCATTTATATTTGAGGTCAAACATGTGAATCCCTCTGAATGCTGTGTAAGGTTCCCCAATATCTAGGAATAGGTCTGTGAATTTCTGTCTAACTTGTTGCTGATACGTTTTTTTGCATTACTTGCTTTTGCACTGCTCAAGTACAGTACTAACATTTTATTTAGGCAAAGTATCTAGCAGGGAATAAATTTGTCAGAGCAAATTATTTGATGACACCAAGCTGAGTGGTGCTGTTGACACAAAAGGAGGAGCGGATGCCATTCTGAGGGACCTGGATAGGCTTGAGAAGTGGGCCCGTGTGAACCAAGTGAGGTTCAGCAAGTCCAAGTGCAGGGTGCTACACCTTGGTCGGGGCAATCCCAACCATGAGCAGAGACTGGGAGAAGAACGCATTGAGAGCAGCCCTGTGGAGAGAGACTTTTGGTGGTTCTGGCACACCAAAGGCTTGACATGAACCAGCAGTGTGCGCTTGCAGCCTGGAAGGCCAACTGTGTCTTGGGCTGCATCAAAAGAGGCATGACGAGCAGGTCGAGGGAGGTGATTGTCCCCCTCTACTATTTCCGTCAAGATATTTTTCCTAATATCCAATCTAAACCTTCCCTGACACAACTTGAGGCCATTCTGTCTTGTGCTATTGCTTGTTACTTGGGAGAAGAGACCAACACCCACCTCGCTACAACCTCCTTTCAGGTAGTTGTACAGAGCGATCAGGTCTCCCCTCAGCATCCTCTTCTCCAGACTAAACAAGCCAGTTCCCACAGCTGCTTCTCACAAGATTTGTTTTCAAGTCCCTTTACCAGTTTTGTTGCCCTTCTCTGGACATGCTCCAGCAGTGTCCAGATAATGATAGGACCAGGAGCAATGGTTTTAAACTAAAAGAGTATAGATTTAGATTAGACATTAGGAAGAAATTCTTCACTGTGAGGGTGGTGAGGCACTGGAACAGGTTGCCCTGAGAAGTTGTGGATGCCCCATCCCTGGAATGTTCAAGGCCAGGTTGGGTGGGGCCCTGGCCAACCTGATCTAGTGGGTGACATCCCTGCCCAGGGCAGGGGGGTTGGAACTAGATGATTTTAAGGTCCCTTCCAACCCAATCCATTCTATGATTCTATGATTGCTCCGACCATAACATTATCTTTTATCTTACATTGATATGTTTCTGATTAATGAAGTTCCTGTTCTAAATTATAAAGCATTTTAAGAAAGACTTTTGACTCCACTGAATTGTATCAAATGCTTTTTTTATTATTATCGTGTTTTAAAACCTGTCTATTAACAGCCTTTAAGCATAATTTTAATATGTAGGGCTTGCAAAAATATATGCAGGCTGGTATTAAAATGTCCAAAAATAACTCATGTAGATCTAGGAGGAAGTGCAATATGTTCTTAAAACCTGACTGTTTCTTGCATCTTAATGGTTACCTTGGTGGCCTACCAAAAAGAAAAAGACACTAATTAGCAGCAGTAGTATGGAATATAGTAACAATGACACATCTTCCATGACGTAGTCATTGTCACTTACCGACAATCGAAAATCCTCATCAGATTGTGTCTCAGTTGTGAGACTGTGAGACAATGTAGACAGTTTGAATCTTTACGAAGCCAAAGGGAAGGTAGTTTAGCCCTAAGCGTCTGGCTTCAGAATTACTCTGATAAATTCTCCCAATTAGATGAGGGTTATTGTTTTGCCTTTTTTGTTTTGTTTTTGACAAGTCAGAACTGTGGTGTCAGACAGTATTGTGTCTCTTTTCTCCTGTTTCATATTCCTGCATGAATCATTAGGTGCAACTTTTGCACTCTCAATATTACTTCAAACAGATGCTTCTGAAGGTTCATTGTATAGACTTTTCAGGCAGAAAAAAACCCAGTTCTTGTAGTGAAGACTTCAGTCCTAAACATTCCTGAAATCCTGCTCTTTACTGAAAAAGATTGTTTACTATAATTGCAATTAATGGAATCACATTAAGAAAGTATTTTAAAATCTTAATGTAGCAATGTGAAATTTTGTAGCACTACATTTGGATATTTTATTCTTTTCTATTAAGTAGCCCAATAGACTTCTCTGCTCAATGAACTTCAGGGTGCAAGTAGCAGTGAATGGTGCCTCTGAAGGTAAAAACACTGTCCAAACTGCCTGGGAAAATCTGGTAACATTATAGGATGCAATTATGCATTATTGAAAATAGTGATGGTAGTCCCTCTTTTTTTATGTTCATTGTATTCATAGTTAAATATTTCTCCAAAACAATTACCTCCGAAATCAAGGATAACTCTCCTTGAGATCTGGGGTTTTTTTCCTTTTTAAAATGTAAGGACTAAAGGGATGTTCAATGTTGGTGATTAATGCAAAAGTGTATTGTTATTCCTACATAGACACATATGCCTTGTAAATGTGTTTTAATAAAAACATCGGGTCAGACTACTCTTTACACTCTTTTAAAGGCTGTTTTTAAGGAAGTAGGGAAAGAGACAGGCAGCGAACAAACTGTAAGATTTGCTTCACTCTCAGACTGGGTTTCCAGCTGAAGACGGATATTGCCTTGTAGTTGCAAAGGTAACTACATCTGCTGTAGGGAATCCCGTTGGGAAGATCTCGCGTTGTACGGTGAGCTTAGACACACCCCTATGGCCTGCACAGAGCCCCACATTGGCCACACCCCATAAAGGGAGTATATAAACCTGTGACGCAGTTTAATAAACGCCATTTTGCTCATCCATCATATTGATGTCGTCGTCACTTGGCCCCGAGGTAAGAGTCCTCAGGGGTGAGGTGTTTCCTCGGACTCCAGGACCAGTAGTTGAAGTCCCCCGCTGCAGCTCCAAGAACACGGAAAGCAACAATCTGCTGTGGGGATGTGTTGAAAATACTGGGCTGCTTTGTTAGTTGTATTGCTCCAAGGGTTACTTTTTTTTTTTTCTCTAGTTCTTCTCCATATAGAAAAAAACTATTGAAAATTTTTCTTTTTATGCAGGTTCTTTAATGCACAGTTGACCAATAAGAACACTGACACAGTCTCAAGCTATGATGTTTCTCTAGTGAAGTTCATGCAATTAGCCAAACCATAATGTCCTACAGCTTTCAGTCACTCTTAACATTTTGGCTTTTGCATTTTTGCTTTGCCTTCAGGCAGTCTATTATCCATGTGGCTCTTAGACTCCTAATATCTAGGCACAGTGATGTACAAAGGAACAGCCTTAACTTGTACTTGGCAGGTCTCTTCTGTGTTCCTATCTAGAGGGCACAAGCTAGCACAGTACTAATTCCAGGTTAATTTTTATAATGAAATTTCATTCTCAGGACTTAACATAGTTATCCCAGACTGACAAAAAGCTGACATTAATAAACTTCACTGCTTCAAAGTTTCAGATTTATTATATTGGAATCGATATATTTTAGCAGACTTTGCGAGCCAGTTACTACAAGTGCCACTCTAGCAAAATGCTGCAATTGAGAAGTGTGTGTATGAAACCTGGTTTTGGTGAACGTGATGGAGATACTTATTAAGAGCTGTAAAATGTATCTTTTTAAACAGACTGCAGTGAAATGTGGACCTTGGGAGCTGTCAGTGCTTTATGAGAATGGTCTTGGCGTATAGCTGTGAGACCATTAGTCACACCAAAATTTTTATGAGAGGAAGTCCTATAATAGTATGAGATTCTTACCTTAGATAAGTATAGAATTTGAGAAAGCAGAGGACTCATTCAGATAGATACCAAGGAGGTAAGAAAAAGGGATATTGGTCTTTGCTTTTTGAAATCTTGTCTACGACAAAATAGGTCAAAAAAGCCAGGTTATGGCACAGCAAGAGTAGGAGATTTAGTCATTAGTTGATAATTATTTTTTTGGCACTGTAGTTATACTAACTTCATGCTTTTCTGTTGCTGCTGATCATCCAAAGAAGAATGAAATTAGTTTTTCCTCCTTGAAGCTTTACTAGAAAAATGTTGCCAAATTGGTTTTCAGAACTTGCAGAAGTTGTGGGAGAGAGGACTAGGTATATGGAAGACTGTCTGCAAATGAAATAATAGCACAAATTCCTGGTACACAGACAAGGGACATCAACCACACAAAAATTAGTTTGGAGGCTGCAACTTTTCTGAATGCTCTTGCCCATCCTTACTACTATTTTTTTTTCACAATTTTAGGTGGATTGAGCTTAAACTACAGAGTTTACATCTCCAAATATTTCTTGGATGAGATTTTAACCTGGTCCTTTGTCCCTGTAATGAATGGAAGGAAAATGCAGATACAATAAACAGGGATGTTTGGGATGTTGTAAATTCAAATCCACATGTTGTGACCTAGCTCTAGGAGTCACTAAGGAGTCTTAACTCCTTTCCTGTGAATGGCTGAGAAGGCATTCAACAAAGTGATCCTTATTTTTGAGGTAGTTGAAAAGCTATCCATACCTTTTAAATAAAATATGAGCTGCTCCAGGTGAGCAATCGAAAATATTTTGGGGTTGTCCTGAAAGTTGTCAAAGGGACTGTATAAATCTGGCCACGCCCTCCAGTAACCACTTCTGGAATGGTTCACCTCTCTGTGGTTTCCCAGAGTGGGGAAGCCTCTGTCTAAAGGGATGCTTCATGCAAGCAGAAGCAATGCCTCTGCCAGTCCAGGTAACTGCAGTTTAGAAAAGTTCCACCTGTAATTTTACTTTGAAAAACAGAGCCCTCTCAGAGGTGAAATGAACTCCTTAGCACTATCTGAGATTTTATGTGGTGTATCATGTCTGGCTGTCATTACTGATGCTTTTTGGCATAGTAATTAGTGTCTAAGAGCTGTGTAGTTAACTTGGGCTCTGAGGAGACAGAATACTGTGCTTAGAGTAATTCTGAGCTCATTTAAACGCCTGGAAGCAAGAAAGCCTTTTTTGTTGTTTTTCTTCAAATAATAGCCTAAAGGAAAGTTATCCCTTCAACTACCTTTCATATGTCAAATGAGGGTTTTGACACCAGAGACTGTTCACTATGTATCTTTATAGCTAAAATAATATTATTATTTTTTTGCAAATTTCCACAATGTGGAACTCAATGTGTTCACCTTTGTGAAGGTGGCAACATTGAAGCTCATCTTCCTCTTTGGTGATGCAGTCTTGCTTACTTAAATTCTTCCTTGTATGATTACATTAGTACTGTATTGATCGTCAGAATATCTTTCACATTTTATGTTATGTCTTTTTTTTAATCAAATTCCTTTACACATAACAAACTAAGTTTACAGTGAGGGACATAAATACCAGACCGATGTGCAGTGAGCTAAGATCAAATACAAGCATGCAAATACATGATGCTTCTCAATAGTTTCATAAAGTGAGCTTGAAAGATGCTTGTATTGTCCTTAGCAGAAGTTGAAACATGTTAGGCTGGGATGATGGTCTATGATTTTTCTCTTTACTCCTTATTCAGAGAAGGAAAAATAAAGTATAATTTAGAAATCCAAACTAATTCAGAAAATTTGCTTTTGACACAGTCAATTACAGCAGTAACTGTGATGTAAAGCCTGAAAGTGGCGACCCCCCCAACTTTAGCAATCTGTCTGTTGTACTTCAAACCAAGTGAAATAGTGCTACTGTATTCACCTCCAGTCTTTTTCTACTAGGTTTGATACATTTATTTCCGCCTATTCTCAACCAAACCTGGTCAGTGAAGCTGTCTTGTTAATATCAGGAATTAGGAGGTTGGGATTTGTTGTTCCACCTGTATCCAAGGTTTAGTGAGTTTAGAACTGATTATAACTTATGAAATGGATAATTTGAAACCTGGTTGTTGTTTTATAACCCTCGGGCATTTAGTGTTAGCCCAGGGGACTCTGCTTCACATCCCTGAACTTTTTTCACTGGAACAAAAGGAAAAAAAAATTGATGAATGGTAAGCACTGAAGTTAGCCAAGTCCCTCTGTAATTACAAGCTTCTTTCAGTAGTGATTAAAGTTCCCTGAAATAGCATCCCACTAGCGTAAATGCTAAATAAGGGTCTAAATATGCCTATTTTCTCCTTGTGTTGCTTACCCTCTTCCATTACCTAATGACTGTGGAGGCTGGTCTTTGTCTTGTGCTTTTGTGTTTTGCTTTGCACGACAGCGTGTTCAGCTGCCTGCTGTCCATTTGGTTATATCATCCAGCTGTATTCTGCATGGTGGACATTCTCTGTTTGGCAGGTGCATCCAAACAGATGGAGCTCTCTTTGATTTCTTCTGGCACTGCAAGCCTCTTTTGCATCCATTCTTTCTCTGGCTTTTTTTTGGTTTTTGATGGGATCTTGTCAGTTAACTTCAAGCAACTGCTGGTGGTACCAGCTATGCTTGTCTCCTCTTTTGAAGGTCCAGAGGACAACTGAGAATCCTGAAGAATTACTACTTTCTGGAAAGATATTCAGTGGGTTTTAGTGTGCAAGTACATATTATGTTCAGAATTTCCATGGGTTTGGTAATGTAATGCCATATCATAGAATCATAGAGTCATTAAGGTTGGAAGAGACCTCAAGGATCATCTAGTCCAACCGTGTCCCCCCCCACCTATTACCCACTAAACCATGTCCCCAAGTACCACATCCAACCTTTCTTTAAACACCCCCAGGGACGGTGACTCCCCTACCTCCCTGGGCAACGAACAATCTGGTTATGCCTTGATGTTAGTTTGAGGTCAGGACTCCGTTATATTAGGATATTACCACATAATAAGCAGAAGTTTTGGTGGTGGTGGTTGGGATTTTTTGGGGGGGNTTTTTGGGGGGGGGCATTTTTTTTTTATTTATTTATTTATTTTTATTTTTATTTTTTTTTACCAGAGGGATTAAGTAAATAAGGCAAGAAAGGGAAACAGAGAGGTTCGATGACTTTCTCAAAGTATATAGCAAAGCGATGAAGTGCTACCTGAACCGATACCGAAGGAAGTTTTCTATTGGTTCACTGGGGTTCAATGTTCACACCAGGTACTCACCTCTGATTCTGAGTTCAGTGGCCCTCAATGGCACACAATGCAATCTATCAATGGCAACCTGCCTGAAATCAAATGCAGCAGCTGCTTAACACTGCCCAGTTTAACTCTGCATGCAGTTCACATTGGAAAGAAAGCAAAATGTCCCAGCCAACTGAACTGGAGGGACAATTTTAGCTAAAAACTCTTGCAATAATCTAAATTAGAACGCTGGCTGGGATTATGGGACAAAGACTATCACGGGAAGTGTGACAACTAGAACTGCTCACAGCCTTGGTTTCACATCTTCACTGCGCCACTGCTGCTGATCTCACCCAAATCCTTTCTACTTGTGTTTTCTTTAAACCTTGTAAAATGTTCTGGTTTTACAAAGACTGTTGTAATTGAAAAGCTTCCACTCTGCATTGCTTTCTCAGACAAACATGGCAGGCACTCTCCTAATGTTATCACAACGTCCTGCGAAGCAGAACAAGTACCGGAGATGGATTTTCTAGGGGAGAAATGTATTGTAGCTACATCTAGAAAAGTGCTAGTGCTGCATTCTCAATAAGACATTATACATGGGTGTATAATACTCATTGCTCCAGGCTCTCTTTTGTGTATATTTATGTTCCTGTTCTGAGGGTTATTTTTTCCTGTAAGATACATGTTTAAAAGTCACTATCTTGCTTGTAGTTTTAAAATTGATGGGTATGAAACTAACATTTCTTCTAAGGGAGAAGTGCTGTTTAGTGAAGAGAGCACAGGTCTAGGGTTGTCACCCCATGATCTGTGATCATGGAGTGACAATTGCCGTGCCTTGTTCCTCTATCTTTAGCCATAAAGGTAATGATCTTTGTAACATGAAAAAACTTTACTATTAAAGCCCTGTATAGTAACAAATTATTATCATTAAAGTCTAAGTCTTTCATTAGTGGAAGTGATATATTTTGAGAGCAACCTGTACAAAATCCTGTATTTCTTCTGTAAGGATCAGACCTCAGTTCAAATAGATAAAAATATTTATTTTTTCCACTCCTTACCTTAGGAAGAGTAGACTGGTATTACAATATTAGTACATTAATTTTAGCATTAGCAATTTGACTGCATCTCTTGACCAAATACTGTCCTGCTTTTCCGTTACGTAAGTCAGTGATACTGAATAAATGAAATCTATTTTTAACTCCATCTGTTACAGAATGCACTTCTAACATTATGTACCAACCTTTCTAGCCACATGTCTCAACATCAGGTGCATTTTCTTATTCAAACTTAAACATTTCATGTTAGCATAGTTGAATATCAATAAATAAGCAGTTTTGAGATGAGAAATTGTGTATGCGTGTAAGTGTAAACCGTGTGCCACTGTTGATTACACATCAAGTTCCTTAAAAATGTGTATGTATTACTGTTGACTCTGAGGATCTGTTCATCTAGTGAGAACTGTTTCTCATTGTGAATTTATGGAATAATGAAAGAGGCAGGTAGGGAGATTTACAATTTTTATGGCCATTTTCTATTATCTTAGTTTTCATCTTCAACTTTATTTTTTTTTTTTTTAATGAAAAGCTTACAGAATGCTCAAAAAAAACCACTTTTAATATTAAAAGGGGATCTGTGTGAGAGCTGGAAAAAAAAATCTAGTATTGCAAAATAAGCACTTTGTTTAGCTGTTTTCCAGGAAAATGGTCACCTTCCAAAACAGTGTCATGTGAATAATTCTGTGTATTTTTGGAGAATACATACTATTTCTTTTTGCACTCACAAAGGTTACTCCATCTCAGAAAATTCATATATTCTTGTCAGGTTTTTGTGTGATTAAAATGGCTCTGTATTTTTGAAACAAAAGTGTAGTTAAGTCTGCTTGTACTCTGCTTTCAAACAGCAAAGAATAATCAGAACATACTGTTGCTGTGTGTTTGGGAAACAAAGATGCTTAATGTAATTTAAAGGTTACAGAACACATATATTTGATTTTCAGTGCTATGGTGCTTGGCAGGAACAGTACCTAGCTGAAAAGTCAGGAGCAAAGCTGAGCTTCTGAAAGATTATCATGGAAATAAATGTCTAAATAGAAGCAGATTTGAGGACAGGCTTACTGGATTCTGCTTCTGTCCAATCTCGATATGTGTTCTTCTGCAGAGCGCTCCCCTCTTGTGATCCTGCCTCACAGCATCTGCTTACCTGTAATTAACTGGCCAACTTTATCTGATGTTCTCTTTATAGAGTTCTTCCCTGTGTACAGAGGGCTATGGCATTCATTGATAGTTGCCGTGGTGTCGCATAGTGTTGCAGTCAGAACTGTCTATGCTTTCAGTGAAAATTAGAACAAATGGGTTAGGACAAAGATTCCAGACTTCCATGTGTTGTAAACAGAATTCTTAGTAGTAAAAAAGACAAAACAGACCAACACAACAGGAATGACTATCGGTTTAGTCACATAACTGTCTGGGTATCCCTCATTCGGTTTTGCAAGATTGTCTAATTTCCTTTTCCATTTAGCAAGAGGCTTCCCTCTGGAAAATACATTTAGCTTCATATGTGTGGCCAGTTTTTATTCAGCTGATCTTGAGCTGTATTTCTGATCATACCAAACTTTCAGTTAGAGGCGAAATGAAGAACACTTTTGAACGGCACTGAACTGTGTGAAACCTGAGTTGGTGACATAATACTAAAAGCTCTTCCTCCCTCATTTCTTTGTGAACACCTGAAAGCACTCACTTGTTACGCAGAGGCCAGCTCTCAGTCATTGGTGACCTATAATGGACATGACCTAGCAACCGTCAGGGAAAGTTTTATCCAATTAAAAATCCCCTGAGTCATCCAGTCTCTTTAAAATGAGGAATCTAAATAATAGATTGCATGAGGATAGATGACATTCTCGGCATCTACTTTGTTTCAGTCTTCAATGAAAAGGAAGAAGAAAAGAAGATGGGAGTCAGCTAAGTGAGATAAATGTGAATGAGAACCTGGGAATATGAAGAAACAGACTTAATAAGAAGCCAGTAAAAGAATGCTTCAATAATTTAAAGTATCTATAAATCAGTAAGGGCCTAGTGACATTTAACCAACAGTTCATAAGGAACAGCAACAAGAACTGTGATGATCTATCAGCTGTATTGAAGGATGGAGGGAGTACAAGTGAACCACCACCAAGTGAAGCAAATGGCAAGTATGCTGTAAGAAATTTAAGTGCATGAGACAGAACCCTCCCCAAACTGTGTCATTTACCTCACACTGAGAAATACTGTGTTTTTCATATGTGTGAAACTTCACATGCTACATCAATTGCAGAAACAATCTCTAAGCATTTCGTAGAGCAGCCTAGAAATTTTCTCATGTATACCCTAAGATTTTGTGGTAATTGTTGGGATGTTTTTCCTGGAGGAGGGACAAATATGCTCATGTAATTTTTTAGTGTCACTTTTATGTGCAGCACATTGCATCTAGTTGTTTTAAGTCTGCCTCTGCTTTCCTGCTAGAATGTATTTATCTGCATGTAGATACATCATCTCCCCTTCTCACTAGAAAATCTTGAGCTGAGTTCTTATTTGGTTTGTTGAATGATTAGGAAGAATGTTTTCCTTCTCCAGCCAGAATATCGCTTGCTCAGTCAATTTTCTTCTGTCTGAACAAACAGCCTTTGAAGGAAGTGAAATTACAAACCGGAGAGAGAATTTCAGAAAGACAAGGTATTGGCTTACATACAGGTTATTGGCTGGGTGATAGATGGTAGTTTTGCACAGTTCAGCTGTAAAGGACTTTATATCCCAAAATTAGTTTTCCTGTCCACAAGAGAACAAAATATTTCTGACGTAGTAGAAAGTGACGTATGAGTCAAAGAAATAAAATAATTGATGCACTGGAGCAGCTGAGGTACTTGGCCAGTAATTTTGGTGGATAAGGTTTTGAACATGGAACTGATTTTCTTTTCATAATCCCAGCATATAGTGACACAGATGAAATGAACAGAGCAGTTGGAGTTGGATTGCTCTCTGAGTATGGAAAAAGACAGTAGAGCCACCTCCATATGGGTCTGTTATCTCTGGAAGTCATTCCTCTTTTCACTGAAAAGGACCTCAAGATGATGACCTTAATGGCACATTGCAGAAGACCACTACAGCATGGGGGTTCTGGGAAGAGTTCAGGACTTTCGTTAAAATGATTTGTTACCGTTCTACTTGTGTTAAATTAAATGCTACTTCTATTAGATTAAATTAAATAATAATTGAAATTATTTTTATTTAAATGTAATTGATGTTAGGATTGCTAGAATAATGTTTTAAGTCTGTGAATGTATCCTACAAATGGGAAATTGAATTAAGTTTGAGGTATTATGTAAATATATATATATATGAAAATAAATATGTCATAATGAGATAAAAAATATTGTTCTGGTAATTAGATGGAAATCTGCAATGCCGTTTTAGGCCCTCCTCAGAGAAGCACTAAACATGAAAAATTTCAGAAGATTAGAGCTATATGTCTCTTTGAGTCCTACTAATTGTAATCATGGTAATTATCGTGTGCATTAACTATATTGCTGTTCTGACTTATGTAGTTATAGCAGAACTATAACAGAAGGAAAAGTGAATATACTTAATTTCTAAATGATCTGGTATGCTTTAGTGCAAATGGATGAGTCCCTAAATAGCTAAGTCTTTTTAAAAATGTAATTATGAATGAAAACAAGGTCTTTTAGATCTTTATCTAGGTAATAAACAGGTACATAACCTCTCTGTGAAACCATAGAAGAGAAAATGGAATAAGACAAAGAAACGGAATGAGACAAAGTAGAATTAGGCTTATGCTGTGCTGAATTGGGAGATACTGGTGTGCATATTCAAAATTAAGCTAGGTTCCAGTGCTTTGCTGAATTTGATCTTGATATATGGCCCCAGGTGCTGGAACCTGTAAAAGGATGTCTGTATGAAATGCTTGTCCAGTGTTTGGGACAATGTTCTCCTAATCCCTGAGTGAGTGGGTAACGAGCAGCAAGTAGGGGTAGACTCCTTATTGTCTCTTTTATGAAATTTTTAAAGGTTCTGACATGTTTCACAGAAAAACAATCCTGTTTCAGACAAATGTATTTATTTATAATACATAAACCTTAGTTGCACTTCACTAATGAAACAAAGTATTAGTCAGTTTCTTTCTTAAAGTCCATTACTGTTCTCACTTAAACATTGCGACAAATGATTCATAATTACTTCAGCTTCAGGAGTATTCATTCTTTACCTTGCATAGAATTACAATGAAACCTTTGATTTTTTCTATTAAGGATAAATTAATTTTCGCCTGGATCAGGTGCATTAAATTTTAAATCATTTATTAAAGTTGCTTTTGCAAATTTAGGCACATCTTCCATGATTCAATTTCTTAGGCAAGGCCAATGATTGCAATATTAATTCATTCTACATATAGTATTTGCCCTAATAAATTCCTCCTATTTAGTCTTTTGATCACGAGTGACAAATTAGAGGGGAGTACGTTCTGATTTATTTCTTTATTCATATTTGCTGTAGGCCAAAAAATCTGGAAAGCTTTTATATTTGTGGCTCACTGCCAATTTAACAGAGCAGCGAACTATTTAAAGGTGCTAAAATTCATCCCTAAGCAGTCAATATGTAATAATGAGTACTGAATTATAAATGGAAATATGAATACATGCAAACCCTACCTGACAGATCATACGCTTTTTGCTTAAGAAAAAAAAAAAAAAGAAAAAAACCAGGCTTTTGGTTTTTTGTTTTTCAGATTGTTAGGAACCGAAATTGTACTGCTCATCTACTTTTGTATGGACTTTTCAATATGGCTGCAGCTTCTGACTGGATCTTCTCGCTGCCTGCATAGTAATAGCTTATGGTAGACACAGAAGTGGCTTTGATGTGGTTCTTGTATTTCCCAGTCCTTGGTTGCTCCTCTTAAAATATCCATGACCTGGGTGGTATCTCCTGCAGCACAGAAATGTAGGGACCAAATAGAGGATATTTGTAGGCTTGAATTAATCATTACTTGAAACTTCCACCAAGATAGGAAAATGTAGAGAAATATTGTTCCACGCTGAAAAACATGTGGCATGGAACTAACAGCAAAATTATTTTGCCCAGGTGTGGGCTGGAGGTATCCAGGTGATCTTAGAACATCTAAATGACAGCAGCCTCACCGGGCAGGATTGGATCTCACCAGGGCTGTCATATTAAGTTTGTCAGATTCCCCTTCTCACTTCTCTTCTTGCCATAGGAACATTTTTTATCCGGGAAGAATACACTTGTAGATCAAGATGTAACTTTGTTTTCTAATACCTGTATTGGTAAAAACATTCTCTGCTTAACATCAAATAAGTTTTAGGAACCTTTTAAACTATTCTGTCTTTTTTTTGTGATTCAAAGTCTGCAAATCTGAGGATATAAAACTTCACTGCAGGTCATACTCCTTCTGTTTCCCTGTTCCTTACTTGGGAAATTTACTCTGTTTTCTTACTTCTCTTCCTTGCTGTGATTTAGGCTCACTGGAATAGGAATCCCCTTGCGGTAGACCTATTCAGACTGCACTGAGCTGTCCTGTATGCACAGGACCGGAGTCATCCCACTCTACCTAACAACCCACCACAATTACCTCTTGGTGTCATGCTCTCGCTCTGTGGTGTTTTCAGCACAAATCCAAAACACAGTCTACTATAAAGAAAATTAACTCTATCCCAAACAAAACCAGGACACCTATCTAGGGACGAGGCAGGTTAAATATTAGCTTACAATCCCTTTTTGCAGCTTAGACACAGATAGCCAAAAAACCAGAAGGACTAGAGAATGTACATGGTATCTCTTCAGCAGTGGATATACACAGAAAAGAGTTAGTTTAAATGGTGGAATAATGATTTTGAGTATTTGTAAGCAGAGTGTACTTGCTTCCAGCCTGGCCATGACCTCACCATCCAATACGTCCTATTCATTTCATTAGGACTGATGGTGTAATGACATTTACTTCATGCAGTAACCTGATTATTTGGATCTTTAGAGTCAGGTTTACTTCGGCTTTGAATCTCCTCTGGCAAGCACCCTCCAGCACCTCTAGTATATTTCTGTTCTTCCAAAGCTTTCCTTTTTAAGAATTATTCTTCCAGGTGGGTATACGTCACCCATTGTGTTAATTATTTATTGCTTTTTAAGAACCAAGAGTATGCTTGAAGCTGTTCAAGCCTCTCCTTCTGTAATTCTCTGTAGAGAGACCAGTCTTCTGCATCTTACAGTGTGAGACCGGCTTGGTGAATATATGATTTGCTGAAGAAAATAGAAGTGCTCTCTTGGATGATTTTATTAGAGTCAGTACAGGCAGGTACGTCCGCATGTAACATTGCCCAGCAGATAAAGCTACATTTATAGAAACTTCTTTTAACAGTAATGGTAGATGTAGTGATTTGTTCCTCTTGCTGAATTTGAGAGAGAAAGAGGCTTCCAAGAGGAAAAGGAATTAGTGCCTTTTTCATACATTTTAATGGGTATTTTTTTCCTTCAGATGCTTTTGGTCAGATTGTCACAGGTGGTCATTGACACTGAGCCGGATATTCACAAGACCTTGCATTCCCTAATGACAGTAGTGAGCTCTCTGCTGGCAAAGTGGCAGGGCTAAAGGAGTAGATGTTTCAGTGTCAATTGTAATTTTGGTTACCGCATCTGTAAGTACAATGGAAATTTATAAATAAAAAGGGAGAGAACGCCCAGGGCTTTGAACCCCTGCAAAATTTCATGTTTGGGTAGAATGTAGGTAGAATACTGAACTTCTTATAAATTCATATAAACAATTCAGACATCCTAACTTCTCAAAATAGGATGCTGTACATGGCATTTCAGTGTACTAGAAACCCTTGAAATGGTGTTTGCTGTGGACTTTAGGCCATTATAGTGATAAGATGTCCGATGCACCCTAGTACGTCATAGGAATGATCAACATACGGTATCTAACCAACAGAATGCTTGAGACTGGAAGTGACCTCTGGACATCATCTGGATCAACATCCCTGCTCAAGCAATGCCATCTAGAGCTGATTGCCTAGGACTGTGTCCAGATGTTTTTTGATGATCTCCAAGGAGGGAGAATTCAAAAACTCCCTGGGCAACCTGCACCAGTGCTTAGTCACCCTCATTGTAAAAAAAAAAAAAAAAAAGTGTTTCAGAAGGGACTTCCCGTGCTTTAGTTTGTGCTCATTGTCTCTTGTCCTGCCACTGGGCACCACTGAGAAGAGCCTGACTCAGTTCTCTTTGCAGTCCCGCCTTTGGTATTTAAATATATTGATGAAATCCCTTCTGAGCTCTCTGAGCAGTCCTAGTTCTCTCAGCCTTTCCTCACAGGAGATACATTTCATCATCTTTGTGGCCCTCTGCTGGTCACTCTCCAGTAGCTCCATCATTCTCTTGTAATGGGGAGCCCAGAACTGGACCCTGTACTCCAGCTCTGGCCTCACCAGTGCTGAGTAGAGGGAAATGGTCACCTACCTCAACTTCTGGAACACTCCTCCTAATGCAGCTTAGGATACTACTAACCTTCTCTGCCACAAGGGCACATTACTGGCTCCTGTTCAACTTGGTGTCCACCAGGAACCCCAGCTTGCTTTCTGCAAAGCTGCTTTCCAGCTGGGTAGCATGTACTGGTGCACGTGGTTGTTCCTCCCCAGCTGCAGGACTTTGCACTTCTTGTTGAATGTCAGCCCATTTCTCCAGCCTGTTGAGGTCTCTCTGGATGGCAACACAACCCCGTGGTGTATCATCAGTAAAGTTTCTGAGGATATAGTCTGTCTCATGATCCAGACCATTACTGAATATGTTCAAGAGGATTGCACCTAGTATTGACCCCTGGGATACACCGCTATTTACTGGCCTCCAACTAGACTTCATGCCATTGATCACCACCCTCTAGGCCCAGCCATTCAGCCAGTTTTCAGACCACTTCACTCAGTATGGGCTCATTCAGCCCATATTTCAGCCTCTCTGCGAGGATGTAATGGGAGACAGTGTCAGAAGCCTTATTGAAGCTGAGGTAGACAATATCCAATGTTCTCCCTTTATCTACAAGCCAGTCATTGCATTGTAGAAGGTTATCAGTTTGATTAACATGAATTGGTGTCATTGCCTAGACAATAGCATTCCTAGCAGGCAGAATTATTGTAAGGATATATGAGAATAGGCCTGGGGAACGGTGATCAAAGGCTGAGACAAGATGTGACTTGGGGCCTCCTCTCTTTAAATAAAGGTAAGTGAAATGAACGTCATTCTCCCCACGTTAATGGTTGTATATTTTTTCTTGATGTCAATAACATTCAGATCAAGATAGTTCGTTCTTGAAAAGAATTGAAAGGACAAACTATCTTTCTTGTACCTAAGTAGAACATTCACTTATGTTGAAGGATATCCCAACTAAATTTTTTACCTAGTTTTTAACAGAGGGATTAAGCATCTGATTTCTTAAACTGTTGTGGCTTTTGAGCTCTGAGAGCTTTAGGAGCAGGGTCATTCCGCCCCTCTTGTTGGGGGTATTCTGTTTTGGGCAAACAGTTAAACAGTTAGCTACTTACTGGCCTGAAGAGAGAATAGTTCTACAGTTGGTGATAAGGTCATTCAGGATATTTGGATACTTGTCCCACCTCAAATGAATATTTAAGGATTTTACACAAAGTAGACAAGACTCAATGAGAGAGGGAAGATCCTTAAGTATTAATTAGAATAGGGATTAAATCTTAGGTGTCTCTGGTGAATGCCCTAACCACCAGACTGCAGAATTCCCCCTTTGCTTTCTCTATTGCTCCATGAGTAGCTAAGCATTTCCTACAAAACAGAACAGCTTCATAGGTGGACCATGAGAGCTTTTGCTCAATATGCCATGCAGACTCATAATTAAGCTTAGACTGAGGTTCAAATTTCTGACGCAGATCAAGAAGAAAAAGGCATTAGCACATTGACCTCACGTGCTAGGTGAAGACTGTCTTTCTCAGGTGCTTTGTGTGGAATTTGCGTGTGATTTGAACCTTGACACTTTACTGCCAAATTGTGTCGAAAATCTGGAAAAGTCTAGGTTGTGCATCTCAGAGGACCTGAGGAATTACTAAGTGTTAAATATTATTCTGTGGCTCAAGCAGTGATAATATTGGGTCTTTAAAAGGGAAAAAGAAAGCAGATTTTCAAAAGTTAGAGTTTATAAATGATGGCTTTTAGCATCCGAAGAGGGATTTGGGCCTATCTGCCCTTCTTGGAAATCTGACCCTAACATGTCAGGTCTCTTCAATAGAAAGTATTCTTAAAATATGATTACACTGTCAGATCACTTTCATCTTTTGAAAAAAAAATTTCAAAGGAAATAAGAGTTTTTTCCCTATTGGTGACATGTTTATCATGTTTCTAGTAGAACTTTTGTGTCATGTTTGCTCATTAAAAACAGTGTCTAGGACACAGATCCCTTCCTGGAGTTGTAAGGGTTCTCTTTTTTCAGGTTTGTAGCTAATCATTATGAGTGTCTGAAGCAGACTGATAAGCAGGAACTATCTGAATAGTGGTGTTTTTTGAAAAAAGGGTGGTGACGGTGAGTAGAAAATGAAATGTCAGCTTGATCCAGATCTTTTTTTTTCATAAAATGGAGCTTCTTACAGTCACATTAGCGAAGATATCATTGATTACAAGATTAAAATTTGTTGAAAGCTCACATTTAGTAGACAATTTTGTTGAAGATTGCTGGCACAAAAGCACAAATCCTTCTCACTATCAGCAAGCAAAACTCCATAAAGTTTTTAGAAAAAGAAAAATTAAAAAATGAAGTAAAAGAGAATAGCAACATTTCAAATGTTGCTCAGTGCATAGCTACTATTTGAGGACAGGGCAGCAATCAGTGGCTTTAAATCATTCATATAGAAAACTTTTACATCTGTAATTACACTTTCTTTCCCTTCTTTGGGAGAGAATAAATGTTTTGGGGGGATTTATCTTCATTCATACCATCTTTAGTTAGATTGTAAGCTGTGCGGATCAGGAACCATATCTCCTATTTGTTTGTGAATTTGGCTATTGTGTAAATTGACTTGAATTGTAGGGTGCCTCTTTTGTCTTTCCTCCAAGATAAAATACTGAAACCTGTCCTTGGCTTTTCTGTAGTCTGGTTAAGCAAAACTTCTCATGTCAGTGAAAATTTCACATGAATGAAGGTGAAATGAAAATTTGATAAATAAAATTATTCTTCTGTGTTCTGGAGCTACATCTATTTCCTTCTCATATTGCTGTGTCCAGGAAGATATGATGAAAGCAGTGTCCTACATATGCCTATGTTTGTGATTGAGGGAAAAGAGGAAAATCTGTCAAGCAATAATACTACCTTTTTGTGTGTGTTTTATTTCAGTTGTTAGAAAAAATGCTATTGTGCAGAGATATTTATGAAAACAGTGTTTTGGAGAGGAAAAAAAAATAGTGGAGAATTTCTTTTAACTTTCTCATAGAGAGTGTCTGTCTGCTTATTGTCAGGAGAAGACAGACAGCTTAACACCATTTTGTTTTGTATAAATGTTGTGTTGTCTGGCTTTTATTTTTTTTTTTTTAAAAAAAGAGATTATACCCTAGATGGATGATAAAGCAGTATTTGGTTTATACTAAAAAAACCCCAACCTTTTTGTACTGGCGATGCCCATGAACCTTGAAAATGTGATTGTAATGAACCAAGAGAGTAAATCAAGGGCAAAGGAAAACCAGACCTTTGCATAGACATTGCAGTGCTTATACATGGAAAAATGTGGACTGTGTGGTCCCTTGGCACACCTACTTTAGTGTGTTGCTTAGGATCAAAGCTATGTTTTTGCTGTGGGTCTCCTTACTGTGCTTCAGTAACCATTGTGGGGTGGCCTTGGACTCTTGCTCTCTGTCCCTCCTCAACCATCTCATCTGTCAGTGCAGGGACTGTGTTCAGAGCAAAGAAGATGTGGCCAGGACATCCGTGTGCCTTGCAACCTTCAGCTGAACTGGGACGTCTGAATACAGGAGAGTATGGTACGATATGCTGACTATGGACCTGGGACCCCAGAGGACTTAGAGCTACTTTAGAAACTGTACATCACTATGCCACACTAGTCATGATCCAGCATCTGAGTGAAGTCTGGCTTAAGCAGGAAAATACCAAAGAGATTTTTTACAGCTTCCAAATTACTGCTCACTATGTTTTGACTATTTATAATATCATGTGTTACTAATTCATTGGTTCTATTGTCACAAAAAACCCCCCTAGGTTTTACCCATGGTATTTTGTTTACATACAGTATGAAAAAATAGAGTTGACCCTTCTTTGCTTGGACAGCTTGTTTTTCTAAATATTTTTTCAGCCTTGCCAAAATATCAGCAAAATAATTTTGAGTAATCTGTTGAAAATAATAATAAAAATGTTTAACTGTTAAAGTATAAACAAATCAAACACATTACAGACTCTCTTGTTATGGTTCTAAAATCATTTGGGCTTGAAATTAAGATTGGCAAGCCATGACTGCATTTAGTAAAGAGAAAATGAAGTATTAATTGTCCTATTTTTCAGTATCGAGGCTGTAATTCGAATATTTAATTGGTTTCTTCTGTAACCTCTAACTGATATAAGACTTTGTTGCCTTGGAATTGTTCACAAAGAGTTCCAAACATGCCCTAGTTTTTTTAGTGGTGGTTTTGGTTTTTTTTCATTGACACTGAATATTCCAGCCTGCTTTTCAGCTTAGTTGCTCCTGTCATTGTCAGTGAAATGATATCAATAATCTGAAACCTTCAGTATTTCACTTCCTTTGAAGTTGTGAATAACTGATATTTTGAGGGAAGCTGCTGTTCAGGGACTTTATAAAATGAAATGTGCTAAGACACAAATAAGGTTTTGACTTAGCTGGCCTACTTCTGAGGTCTAGGGCCTGATTCTGTTCAATATGTGAGCAATAGGAGAGCTAAAATTGATGGCATTCCAGTGGTAGACACTGAAAATGTTCCCTCTGAAAAAATCTCTTCTGTTTTGCTTAAAACTCTACTTACTACTTATGAAATTATGAATTTAAAAGTAAAAAGTATATTGTGGCTCTTGTAACTGCACCATTGTTCCGTGTCCTACACGTGGGTTGGTGCAATCCCAAGCACAACTACAGGCTGGGCAGAGAATGGATTGAAAGCAGCCCTGAGGAGAAGGACTTGGGGTGTTGGTTGATGAAAAACTCAACATGAGCCGGCAGTGTGTGCTGGCAGCCCAGAAAGCCAACTGTGTCCTGGGCTGCATCAGAAATAGTGTGGCCAGCGGGTTGAGGGAGGTGATTCTCCCCCTCTACTCCACTCTTGTGAGACACCACCTGGAGTACTNAGAGAAGAGAAGGCTCTGGGGAGACCTAATCATGGCCTTCCAATACCTAAAGGGGACCTACAGGAAAGTTGGCGAGGGGCTGTTTATTACAGAATCACAGAATCGTAGAGGTTGGAAGGGACCTCAAAAGATCATCTAGTCCAACGCCCCTGCCAAGGCAGGACCATCTAGAGCACATCACACAGGAATGTGTCCAGTCGGATTTTGAATGTCTCCAGAGAAGGAGACTCCACAACCTCTCTGTGCAGCCATTAGGGAGTGCAGTGACAGGACAAGGGGTAATGGGTATAATCTAAAAGAGGGGGGATTCGGATCGGACATTAGGAAGAAATTCTTTACTGTGAGGGTGGTGAGGCACTGGAACAGGTTGCCCAGAGAAGCTGTGGAGGCCCCATCCCTGGCAGTGTTCAAGGCCAGGTTGGATGGGGCTCTGGGCAATCTGGTCTAGCGTAGGGTGTCCCTGCCCATGGCAGGGGGGTTGGAACTAGATGATCCTTGCCGTCCCTTCCAACTCAAACCATTCTGATTCTATATGCCTGCTGTCTAACCAGATGCCTCATACCTACTCGTACTGAATGGAAAGAAATTAAAAGCAATAAAATCAATACCGATCTGTTTTGTGCATACTCAGTGAATGAAAAAGTAGGCTTTCCCAGTGAATAGATTCAGGCATCTGTACCACTGAGTACTTAAATGTAAACCTGTTATTGGTAGTCATTCGTTAATTAATGATCTGTCCAAGTAAACACAAGGGGGAAGAAAATAGAGGTAGAATTCTTGGAAACTGAATTAATACTCAAGCACTAATGACGTATTTTTCAAGAGGGCAGTAAAGTGAATAAAATGAATAATGAAGTGCGTCTTAAAATTTCATAGGGACTGTTGGACCTGTGGATGAGTGCATCAGGTCAGTATGGAAATGAAAGAAAGCCTGCGTAGGAGGAAAGGGTAAGAAAATATTAATCTTTATTATTTGCTACAAATTATTTCCCTTTTTTCTCTGTTTTCATATATTTACACATGCAGTATTTATAAGATACAGTGTGATGCCAACTAATCTAGTGAAAACACGTGTTTTGAGACATACTTTGCTCAAAATGTGCAGTAACCCAAGTAGAACAAATGATAGCCTGGAGCAGTACAGAGAGGGGATGTTCTTGTTGTTTAAGCACCAGAGAAGGGGTTTGGAAGATCTGGGTTCACTTTTCAAAGTCTCTGAGAGCTCCATATGATGTTGGGCAGATCGCCCTTTCCTTACCCTCTGGAGTTCCTTAGCCTCTTGGGTACTTTTGAAAATGACTTTCCATAAATTGCCAGCAGCACTTTTGCCTTTATCACAGTTTTCACATATGTTTTTAAATTTTAGGTCTATCATAACAGAGATGGGTGTCTCCTATATGCATTGTAGAGCACCTGGTGAACTGAAGACCTTCATGTGAGTTCCTAAGCTCTCTGTGATGGTGAACACCCAATTCTTAAACATTGATAAGCTGAACTTAAACTGTACTGTGGTCTCTTATGTTAGAAAAGTAATTCCTATACCTATACTACTAATTCAGATTGAACAGTTCTTATTACGCTATTCCTTGAATGAGCATTGCTACAAGTCTTGTGTTGACGCTTGAGCTTTATACGTCAGCACTCTGGTTAGTCAGGCAAATGCAGTGTTTTCTGGAATGAATTTGCAGAGCTGTAAAGATTTCTAGTCTTGTATTGAGCTATCTCAATGTTTTATAAGCATCTCCTGGTGAAATTTATACCTGAAATCCATAAGAAACACTCCTGAGAACTGAATTTATAACTTTATGAATTCATATGGTGCTTCCTCCAAGAACACAGGTGTTCTGTAATTGGTGGAAACTGCATTCTCAAAACTACTGTATTGCTATTATGTTGTTACTGTCAGAAGCAAAACTTGGCAGCCTTTAGAAGTGGTGAAGAAATTGATCCTCTAAAGTGAATAGAAATAAATCAAATCTTAAAGCTTGTGTATAGACAATGTGAAATTTCTGGAAAAAAAGAAAACAAAAAAGATGAGTAGAAACTAAAATGTGGAATAAAAATCACAGCATCTGATTTTTAGACTCCTGGGTGCCTAATGGGATCAAAAGCTTGGCTTGGGGCCATGATCCCTACAGGATGCATGGAGAGAGACACCTAAGATTAGAACTACTGTAAACACCCTTATGGCTCTAGAAGTTTTGAGTGCACTTAAGTTGTCTGCAGCAATGGGCTGGCTGCTGCAGGAGAGGTTATCTTGTTGGCAGTGGTCAAGAGGAGGTGTTTCTTTTATATATCTGTTGAAGCGCAGGGCTGAGCACCTGTGTGAGGATGCATCCTACATTTTTTTTTAAACCTTACAGAAATTGGTTGGGATAGTGGAAATCTAGGAACGCCTAGCATCCTGATCTGAAGGGTTTACACAGCTGTAGGGATTGAATATTCCTGTTAGTTGATTATTCTGAAATCTTCCTTGCCACAAAAAAGGCTAGGAGTTTATTTATGAAAGTCAGAAGTAGGCAACACTATTATAGACACATGTGCCAGAAAGGAAATGCGTACCCTCTTTCAGAAATAACAGCTCTTTCTGTTCTGTTGCTCTTTGGTAAAAGTGGTTTCAGTACTTAGGATGCATTTATGCAAGATACATTTTTATTTGGAGAGACATATTGGCTTGAATCATACCATAAACATAATCGAGGCTCATTCAGACTGAAGTCTTAATTCTGAATTCCAGAAAGAGGTAATTTCTGTTGATTCTTTTCCCTTGGCTTTTGACAAACCCTTATGACTCAGGTTTGAGTGTACTTTCAGCAAATTGTTATACCACCTTGAAAGACAGATCACTCTTCCCTTCCCCAGGAAGTCATTCACAAATTGTGATGGTTTGATGTTTATTGGCTTATACAGGCATATGTATGCTTATGCAAGCACTCCTAAATATTGACACAAGGCTTTTGCCCGAGATCAGGTATGCTGTATGTTACAGTGCACTGTGTAGAAAGGCCCAATAGGGTACTTGATCTTAACGGAAATTTTTTTGAGTAGTATGTCAGTAAAAATAAATCTGTGCAGAAAATCAGTAAGTTATGCTGATGTGTTATATATAGCTTAAGTCTTGCCACTCTCTGAAGCTTTTGTTCTTAAATTTGCCTGTAAGAAGATACATGTGTTTGCACAGAAGTATGAAATGATTGTCACCTGCACGTGGGTTGAATTGTTTGAGGCAAAGTTGTCATAGGAACTTCGCTCTGTGCAGCTGTTTTCACGTGATGTGATGATTCTGGCTAAAGGGTTTCACTTCTCACATGTGCTGCTCACTTCTGCCTGACATCAACACTTAGTCTGCCACTTGGTTTGGCAAAACCCCTCACAGAGCCAGGCTTTCCACTGGAAACTGGTCTGGTTAATAATAAACCACTCTTAAAGACAAAGGTCTGCAGATGGCATAGCTGTAGAATTTTAAGTGGGTACGTAAGAAATCAATACAACCCCTAGTCATATTGTAGTATGCAGGCTGGTATTAGATGATTTAAATTTTCGTACAGGAATTAACATGTTTTTTGAAGATCTAATTTGTAGGAATTGGATGTTTGCATTTCTGAGAGATGGCTCTACAGGTCCTACTGTGCTACTTCCTGAACCTCTTTCCACTCTCTTGGTTAATAAATGCAGAATGCTAAGGAAAATTCATAAACGCTGTCCCTATGACCTCATTTTATGTAATCTAGATAATTCAAACATACAAATCTGTTGTGAGAATCATAAAGCTGTGTTTCTGACACCACTGTCAAGTAGCAGAGGAATTATTATGTTGCCAAAAAATTGACATTATATTTCCTATGATCAAATACTGAGAGTAAATGCTGGACTATGAAAGAAAGAAGTCCATTTTTTCCATTTTTTTTAAACATGCACTTGTATAATGGGACCATAATTGTATAATAGGACTATAGAAAAAAAAAGTGTCAAATCTTTGCTGTCAGAAATCAAGGCATAAAATGAAAATACAATTTCAGATTTGATTGGTTTGTTTGGATTGGTTTAGCATTCAGGTTTGCCTGATAATTCTTGTGGAATTGTCTTAATTTTCTTGATAAAGTAGGATAGCATTTCACCTTTCTTATGCTCTTCCTTTTTTAACCCATGGAAGAAAAAAGTAAGAGAAATAACTTGGTGTTGTAATATCTTGCTGACTATTATTCTGAAATTTTATGAAGAAATGGAAAGTCAGTGATAATGATTCTTTTCACATTCTCTTGCCTCTTCTCCCAGCAGAGTACAATAAAGAATCATGTCTTCATAGTCTAATATTCTCATGAAAAAAGTTAAATTAACTACACTTAAATTTATTTTTGCTCAGTGGGAAAAATGGCTGAGATGGTTTCACAGCAAATTATAGCTCTCTAGATCTGGTTCTCTATCCCCTTTTTGTCAGTTTAGTAAGAAGTAAAAAAAAATTAAAAAAAGAGGAGAGAAGACAACAATAAATACCCTATATGAATGCCACGTAGGAAAAGTGTTATGATTACTCATAACCATGAAACAGTTTCAGACGCTGACTTGTGAAAGTCCAATGCAGTTATGCATCTTTGCCCATCCATCTGTACGTGAGCACTAGATTTTTGGAATGTGTGATAACTCAAGGGTGGCTGGGGAAGGTGGGTATACAGTGCAGTATCATTCACAGCAGCAGTGCCTTTAATATTTGGACAGAGAGAACCTTCCCTCTTGGGAAGCTCCTGAGCACTTGCAGATTGGAGGCCTATTTAACCTGTTCACAAGCGATGGATCTTTCAAAGTTCCCCAGTAACTGTGATTATATAGAAATACTTTAAACCAGTTCACCAGGCAGTGAAGAATGTCGGATTTTTTCCCCTGTGTTATTGGTAGGGATTTGGGAACTGGGAATGTCAAAGGGTCTGTGCACTACTTTAAACAACTCTGTTTTGGTAAGATACTTCTATTAATGGATACAGATGTATTAGGTGTATTACAAAACTCTTAGGGAAACAGAAATACATCCATTTTGTCAGACTTTTTCTATCTTATATTCTTGTATCTCCCATGATTTTTGAACCGAACCTTTACAAGAAAGATAAAAATGCGGTTTCATTCTATAATTTCAATGCCTTAATTTACAGTGCAATTTCTAGAAGCTCAGCTGGTGGCCAGATCTCTGCAATGTCTTCCCATAGGCAATATATAAGATCTTCTTTCTCATAGCAAATTTTCTGAGTTAGAAATGCAGGTGTGTCCCTTGTACAGCTATTTGTCAGGGTATCCAGTGTCACTGAAATTTTGTTTTCTGGCCTGCTTTAGTATAGAGAACCATGTTGTAGAAGTTTTTGCCTGGTTGTGCAGCTTTAGTAGAGAGGTGAGAAACATCTGTTTTTTCTGGAGTCACCGGGCAAATATTTTCCTAGTTGTCCTGCTCTTCAAGGGTAATATTTAAAAATGTAATTAAACAGATCTGAATTGAAAAGAGGAGAAGCAATTTCTCAAAAATTCTCTCTTTTAGGAGAAACCATCTTACAAATTCTTGACATTCCACTGTGGTCTGTAATATTAATAAAAAGCCTTTTCTGATTCTGTTTCTAATTTAAAAGATTAGTCTCTAGGACCTGCAAAAAATGTGTAAAGCTGTGCAGTATCATTTTACATTTGGAGCAAAAAGAAATGTGTTGGGACATGTTGGGAAATGTGTTGAGATGTATTGGAGGCTGCTTTTTCTGCAACTTGCTAATCAGTTAAGGTTCTCTAAGGGAAGGAGAGAGGATACTAAAAAAAATGCTTATCTGAACGTACTGTTAAGAAAACAATAATCAGTTATCACAGCACTGTAAGTGAGATTGACTATCCTTTTTCCCAAAGAGAACTGCTGTGATCCATGACTCTTGTATAGCCCCTGTTTACGTTTCACTGCCTCCAGGTATTAAATGTAGGCTTAATAGAGCTTGTGGCAGGCAGTATGACTAATTAGTTGAGCTTCTGACCCTGTTCTGCTCTGGAAAGATTGAGTACCTATTGACATAGGTGCACCCACCCCTGTGTTTTGACTATTGATCATCCTTTGGCAGCCACCAGCTGATGCAAGCACTACTGTAATTGTAAAAATTATGCTATTTTACATGCTAAAATTATGCATCAGTGAAGAACCGAACTAAAAGATTACTTTTCAAAGAGACATGGGATGCAAGTTTGCCCTTCATTTGAACTACATGTGGCTGTACACTAATATTTCCCAAATCAATCTTCTCCATTTGTCATATCACCAGGACAGGCTCAGCTGCAATCCTCCCCCACCTCAGATTTCTCTTCTTTATTAATGGTGAGTTTTGGGTTTTGTCGTGCACCTTTCCATCCATCTGAGATAGCGAAAAATGGAACAAAATGAACACCATCAGTGAATTTTTCATCAGTTTTAGAAAAAAACCCTGTGTTTTCTCTCACTGCTTTTTATGAAAAATAGTCCCTTCAAGCTTAAAAATGAAATCTTTTTCTATGTTAATAAAAAGACATGTCTTCATTTCTTTTTAATGCATCATTACTGTCAACATTATAGGATTGGCTATGCCAGGTTGTTTTTGTAAGGTTGTCCATCACTAGCAGATTATGTGGACCAGTGTATTATAGCTATTTTTGGAACTTCTGATTAGCTTGTAAAGAAGTGTTTCACTGTTTCAATGCAAAAAAATATTCAAAGTAAAGCATGACTTTACTCCTGTGTTTGTCTCCTTAGCTCCTGACTTTTTGTCATAGAAAACGGCTATTTGAAAAGAGAAAATCTTCATGTCATGTAAGGTGTATCTGTTTTGGATGAAAGTATGCTGTCTCTTTTACAGTATGTGAAGGGTTGTCTTTGACATTGTGTTCAATAGGGGATTGCTACAGTTACTGAACATACCATGTATGCTTCCAGAACATCACCAGACCCTTCAGATAGAAAGGCAAGAGGTAAAGTTTTGCAAATCCTCTTCTAATGAAGTCAGAGAAAAATGGAGCAATGTTTGTCCCTTTGTGAGCCGTGAAGGAGCATTCCACAGAATAAATGGATCATCGGCACCGTGTGTCATCTTTTTTTTTTTTTTTTAATCTCTTGGAAGACTTTCACATGTTTTGTATAGGACCTGCATGATTAATACTGGGTATACTCCTTCTGTAGTTGCTGCCAGTGATTGTATTCTATATTCTAGAGGGCAGAGCTGCCATCCGGAGAGAGCCAGACAGGCTGGAAGAATGGGCTATCAGGAACCTTGTGAAATTCATCAAGGATAAAGGTAAAGTCCTCTATCTGGGAAGAAATAATCCTTTGCACCAATACAGGCTGGAGACTGGCTGAGAGCAGCTGAAAAGAATGTGGGAGTCTTGGTAGCCAGCAAGCTGAACAGCTTGGTGGGGGACGAGAGACAGGAGATTGTGGGCAGACAAGATTTCAGTGCATACATTGAAAAAAGGGAGATTCGATCTGTATATAAAGAAAAACTTTTCCAATATGAAGAGGATGAAACACTGGAAGAAGTTTTCCAGAGGCATTACATTCTCTCCATCCTTGCAGATTTTCAAGACCAAACTGGATAAAGCCTTGAACAACCTGGTCTAATCTCATAGCTGACCCTGCTCTGAGGAAGAAGTTGGACTTGAGATCTCCAGAGGCCTCTTCCAAGCTGAATTATCTTATGATCTTAATTTAAATGTCAGTAAGTTCCTGGATGCTAATGCATTGGGTAATATACCCTTTATTTTATCCTTTATTATTAATTTTTTTGTTGCTAGATAAAATGTATTGCAATGAGCAATACTATCACTAGTATGTCGAGGGTCTAGCAGTTACTCAAGACAGGCAGTGACCAAGATTATGCTGAGGGACCTTCTGCTCTTGGAATAATTTTGCAAAGTTTTGTATATTATTATCTGCAAGAAGAATAAAATAAGTTGTTAAAACTCTACCTTTCATTGCTATTTTCAGAACTTAGATGTGTTTCAATTTTCTTGAAGTCCTGAAGCTGAAGTTTTGTTGCCTGTTTTATAGGAGTCTTTACCAGACTTTATGGATGCATTTCACACTGTGAAATATAGAAGTAAGAAAGCATGACTTGCAAGAAGTCATTTAAAATGAATAGAATAAAACAGAAGACTGATCTCTTCTGTAAATTTATGCACAGATTTCAAATAAGGAGGATTGTTTTTTTCACTGTCTGCTCATTTAAGCTGCCTTTTCTCTTTTCTGCACTTTTCTCTCATTTGCTTTCGTTTCGTATTTTGGTACAGAGTTCAGAGGAAGGGAATGGCCTGAGGCTGTGATGAAAACATGGGCCAAAAATATTTTTCCAGTAGTCTGAAGTGAGTGGCTTCTCATGGGCAGAACACGAGTTGCTTTAAAAAGAAAGCTTTCCAGTTTGGTAGTTTCAATTCAAAGAAGTTGGAGAAGTACAATGGACAAATTTATTTTAAAATTATGTAGAAAGGTATAAGCAATTTTCTTACTAGAAATAACATTTCAAAACCAGCGCTAATATTGTCTACAAATCTAGTCCGGAAAGCTTTATTGCTCTACTTATGTCATCAGAGTTTTGTCTCATCACTTTAGACTCATCATAAATGTGACTCCATTGTGAAAAGTGAGAAATAACTATCAAATGTCCTTTTGACATGATTTCTGCCAGGGAAGAAAACAGTCATTGGAACACCACCTGATTCTCAGACAGTAATCTCTTTAGGGATTGTCTGGTCTCATGTGGACTCTTTGTGTGGGATTCTTCTTTAAAAAAAAAAGGAAAAAAAATGTTCTGTGTTGTGGTTTTTTTTTTCTGGTACTATGTGAATTGTCTTTAATAGATTGACATCTATTAATTTCCTAATTTAACAGATTCTACTTTCAGGGAGTGTCCTTACAATAAAGATGGTATAAATGATGAAGGTTATCCTTTTGATTCTTTTCCCTTGTTACATAATGTGTCTCTGTTCTTTTTAGCTCATGTATGTATGTATACTAAGAGTTTTGTCTAATTGAGTCAGCAGGAATTTTTTTATTGACATTTCTGGGCTTTGGAGCAGGCTTTTAGGTATAAGAATCTTTCCTCGTGAGCCAGACCTTTCAGCTCCAAAAATTTTCTCTCTAACATACTATATATACTTAGTGACAGGGAATCTTATGATGAAGTAATTTCAAGGGATTTTGTTTGGGAATTGATATTTTGACTGATTAAATGAAATATTATGTATTTCAAAAATATTTCACTTATCTTTCATTATTTCTACAGTACAAGAAAAAATATTGTAAAGAACTTCAATTTAATTAAGGAACTCTTATTAATTTCCTACAACCATTTGTCAACAATTTGACACTGTCCTGCATGACATTCTTGTATATAAATTGGAGAGATATGGATTTGATGGATGTACCACTCAGTGGGTAAGGAGTTGCCTGGATGCTCACAGTCAAAGAGTTGCGGTCAATGGCTCTATGTCCAAGTGGAGATCAATGATGAGTGGTGTTCCTCAGGGGTTTGTACTGTGACCAGTGCTGTTTAACATCTTTCTTGGCAACATGGAGAGTGGGATTGAGTACATCCTCAGTAGTTTTGCTGATGACAGCAAGCTGTATGGTGCATTTGACATGCTGGAGGGAAGGGATGCCATCCAGAGAGGCTCTGACAGGCCTGAGAGGTGAGCCTGTATGAACCATATGAAATTCAACAAGGAGAAGTGCAAGGTCCTGCACACGGATCGGTGCAATTCCAAGCACACCTACAGGGTGGGTGGAGAATACATTGAGAGCAGCCCTGAGGGGAAGAACCTGGAGGTGTTGGTCGATGAGAAGTTCAACATGACCCAGCAATGTGTGCTTGCAGCCCAGAAAGCCAATGGTATCCTTGGCTGCATCAAAAAGTGTGGCCAGCAGGTTCAGAGAGGTGATGCTAATTCTCTACTCTGCTCTCATGAGACCCCACCTGGAGGGTGAGGAAAGACATGGACCTGTTGGATCAAGCCCAGAGGAGGGCCCCAAAGATGATCAGAGGGCTGGAGCATCTCTCCTACGAGGACAGGTTGAGAGAGTTGGGCTTGTTCAGCCTTTAGAAGACAAAGCTCTAGGGAGACCTTATAGCAGACTTGCAGTACCTAAAGGGAGCCTACAAGAAAGCTGGAGAGGAACCTGTAGTGATTGGACAAGGGGCAATAGTCTTAAGCTGAAAGAACGTATATTTAGATTAGATATAATGAAGAAATTTTTACAATGAGGGTAGTTGCCCAGAGAAGTTGCGGATGCCCCATCCCTGGAAGTGTTCAAGGCCAGGTTGGATGGGGCTTTGGGCAACTTGGTCTAGTGGAGAGTGTCCCTTCCCATGGAAGGGGGTTGGAACTAGATGATCTTTAAGATCTCTTCCAATCCAAAACGTTCAATGATTCTATAACTACCAAATGGACAAGTGTTGGTGGATATACTTTGTTTCTTTTGATTCCTAATAAAAGACTTCTGTTTGAATAAAATACTTGTATTGGTTCATCTTGAATTGTGATCCTTGGTTTAATGAAAGGTTGGCCTAAGAAGGCTGGAGGCCTCGAAGGCTATATGTCACTGAGTCTTGTCCTCTGCTAGAGCAGGACACACAGTAAATGTTCAGCAAGAATGGATTTATGGAACTTCTATTCCATATGGCCCGAGACCTTCAAACAAACCTTTAACTTATACATTTGACCCTGCCCCAAGCCACAACTATTGCATGTGTTGGGAAGAAACCAGGGAGGCATCACAGGAAATATTTGTTGTGGTTTAGTTCCAGCCGGCAACTAAGCACCACACTGCTGGGTGCTGAGTGATGTTATTTTAAATTCACACATGAGCAAAAATCTCAACTGTATTTCCAAAGTTGCTGGGCAAACCAATAAGCACTATGTCCTGTGGCACCCATTCATGCACTGGGGGAAAATGAAAAGCTAAGCAAAACAGCCTCAACCCAGAGACAAAATAAACATTGAAAGAGGTAAAAATCCCTTTTTGTTCCCCCTAGAATATTGGAGGAAGCTTGAGGTATGGGATTAATTCGTTGTATTATTTATAATGCTATTATTGATTGAATAGTCTTTCAGTTTTCCCTGTTTATACAGTACCAAAATGCCCAAAATTTCTACCACATACTTAACTTGTTCTTTTCTGTCACAGTTCACAATGGAAACAGCTTTAGAATGTCACTTCTCCTTGGGACAGAGTAGTTTGGGGAATCTAATCTCTTTTTAGTAGGAAATTACTAGTACTTATCTTACAGGCATGTTTATGGAGGAAGGATTTAGTGCAGTGGCTGAATTGATGAAAACTACTTCTTCCATGTTAATAACTTGAACCCATGCTTTCCCACAATCTGAGGTTTTTGGTTAATGCTTCGGATGTTTAGTTCCAGCCTGCACGTCACATTTACCTGTCCCTTTCTTTTCACTCTCCCAAACTTCATGCCCTTTTTCCCTGCTCCAATTTTATTTTAATTGGGCCTCAGCTGCTCCTTCATGCTGTCAGTTCTGAAATGTTCCCCCACCTTTCTTTGTTGCTGCTCCTTACAGGCATTTTGAGCCTTACCACCTGAGCCTCACTTAACAATAACTAATTCATCTTCCCATGTAAGCTCTTCTGTAGATATTATTTCTGAGATCTTCAGTCATATTATGGAAGGGAAAATTACACCTTGGCTCTCCCTTTCACATTTAATAACACATTTCAAAAAGTGATTTTTAGAGTGAAGGTAACATTTCAATTACATTAGACTTTAAATGAAATAACACTTACTAAACAATAGTACTGCTAATGAACCACACTGTAAGGTCCTCCATATTTACTCAGTCTTTACCAAGTAAATCTTCCATTGAGTTCGAAGTAAAAGCTGTTTTTAAGAAATAAATTGAAGGGTGTTGCATATTTTCATTCTTGTTATTTTTAAAAAAGGGTAGTATTTTTTGAATTATCTTTGCAAGCCCACACTGATTAAGAATCAAAATTGATCATCATTGAAGATACTGTGATTTGTATGGACCTGCTGCACTAATCTAATAGTAGTAGTCCATTTTTTCTGCTTCAGAAGCAGTAATAACCTGTGTAGCTCTGCTGATTAGCTATACATTTTTGGAACTCAGTATCTGGAAGAATCAGCATTTGGCTTTATTCCTGTAAAGAATTCTCAGAACCTAAGGGAAGAAAAAAAACCAACAAAAAACCGAAACAACAAACCAAACATATGCAGTACTTCTTCTAGTAGATCTCATTGAACGAATCAGGCTGTCAAACTGGAACATGTTAATGGTGAAATTTTGGAGGACTGCACTACCGTCATCTCTTTCCTACCCCTGCTGTGTCAAAGTTCCAGGGATTGTCTGATTAGGCGCTTTCATAAGCAGTATAACTCACAGAGGCAATTAAAATATCACTGTAAATATAATGCAAAGAATGGTCACACTCTTCTCTCAGCCAGTGTGTGTGGTGAGCTACACAAACAATTTAAATACAAGTGCTGTAGCAAATACAAAAGGAAAGTTTCATTTCTGTAATGGAAATATTTTCTATAATGCTGCCTGTAGAAAGCAAAACTCTAACTAAAAACTTATGGCAAAACACTTAACTACATTAGAAAAGAAAGGTTTTGGGTACCTAAACTCACATATTAGCCTAGGTCTGACAGAATTCAATAGTGTTGAGTTTAAAATCACTTCACCTCAATGGAGGGTGTTTGGCTTTGGTCTCGTAATTCCAAAACAGGGATTCTAAGTGTTCCCTTTTATACATGTCCAACGTACCTTCCATCTGGACTTTTAGCCAAGACTCAGGTGTGAGGGTAAATATCAGTCAAGATATTTCAGCTACTTCTGGAGAAGGAGAGTGATGTAAAATATGGAATTGGGATCTAGCACAGAAAGAGGATGATTTTATTCTTTTCCGGGGTGACCCATATTAGAGCACAGGTGATGTACAAAATGCACAAAACCAAAGAAAACTCAAAAAAATACTTGTCAAGCATGTCCATTCTGTTGAATTGGTTTTTTTAGATTTTTGTTGTTTTTTTTTTTTAAATTCATGTTTGATTTGGTATGACAATATTACTAATAAAGCAGCCATGCCTATGCACAAAAACTTGTCCTCACCCAGGAGACTTCCCTGCCTTGTGCAAAGCTGAACCCTTCCCTTACTGCTTTTTTGTTTTCCTGTCACTCGATATGGAATTAATTAGACACCCATCACACTTATGTTAAAAATCTATTTCATTCTCCACTTCCCTTAACTTTCTTCTTATGGGATTCAATGATTTGATGTACGTTTTACTTCTGCAAAGAAACACACTATTATTCAAAAACTGGTGTTTCTTCAAGCAACTTATTCTTCTCTGTAACATCCCCATCGATAATTTCTCTGAGTGCTTTTGTGCTTTTCAAAGAGAATGCTTTATGAAATTAAATGTCAGCGATTTCCCCAAAAGATCACATCATTGAACTCCATATATTCCCCAAGAATTTAGATTGTGGTTCCTGATACAAAAGAGACTGCAAAAAAACCAAAAACCTATTTAATAAATCCCCTTTAATGAACATGTATGGCTTGGAATTTTCTCATTTTTCTTTAATGACAAGAATAGTTTGAGTCTTACAAAAAAATGAAAAGATGGTAATTGCTATTAAAGCTAAAATTTTCCATTAAATCTGTTTGGATGAAAGCATCCAAACTTATTTTGATCAAAATTATTTGCTTTTTTAAACTGATCACAGTGAGTTTTCTTATTGTTATGCTCTGATTTTTCCATTTTGTTGACACTCTCTACTCAGAATTAATTTTTAAAGAAATAGTACCTTGCCCCACCCCAAAAATTTCTGAATTGCTGTGTTCAAGCAAGCAAGCAAGCAAAAAATCCTTTTAACTGATCCAAGACATCTTTTCAGTGACTTTGCTGTGTCTATGTCAGTTGATAGTGTGGCAACTGTGTAATAAATTTGATGGTCATGAATATTTGTTTTACTCATCTGCACTAAAATCCCTAATTTGTTTGTGATGTGATTTCTTCACAAATGTAGCACCACAATGTTATAAAAATATTTTCTCTCTTCTGAATGAAATTAGATAGTAAGAAAATAAAGCTCATTCAGCCATGCGCAATATTGGTGGTGTACCTTTGGAGGTCAAAAGTGAGCTTTGGGTAAAACTTTAAATAAATCAGGTGTTTGCTTGTTAGAATGAAAAAGCTGTGCTCCTTTGAATGGTAAGTTAATGAGCTGTATTTTTTTTTCATAATGTTATGTCATGGCACCTAGGGTTATTGAAACAAGTAATTAGGTAAGTACTTTAAGCACCAGAATAATGAAATTATCACTCATGACCACAAATAGACTCATGCTGTGCTTTAAATATATGTTACATTCTCCTTAGGTCATTTGAATTTCGGCATGCGAGTGTTTTCTTGATAGGATTTATTGAAGGCAGTCTACTTTACTGTGGATTTTGCCAGTAAAATTCTAATGTCTGGATGAGATGGGACGAGCACAAATGGAACAGCATATAGAAGAGTTTCGTCGGTGACTGTGGAGAGGTCAGTCTAGGTTTCACTGAGACAATGAGGTCAATGCCAGATGCCTCATGGCAGATTTTTTTCTGCCTGTCTTTATAAGTACTGCAATTAGAAGTAAATGCAGGTGAGCAGATCCTATGTACCGCCACTGTTAACAATACTAAACTGTCTTCACTTCCTCCCGACTGATCTGAACACACCATAGGTGAGTTTACCTGTTCTTTTAATTTACTGCTACACTGCTGATGCATTATTGGTTTCCTTGGGTTTAGATTGTTGTTTCTTTGTCTACTAACTTTTGTGCAGCTTTCACTAAGCTGCTAAAGGCATTTAGTTTTTTTAGTTTGTAGTTCTTTTTAAAACTTTTTTTCCCATCATTTTTTGTTGAGTTTTCTTGGTTGTTTTTTTTTTTTCTTTAGCTTTTACAGCTCTTCATGTAACACTTTAAGTAATTGCCCTACTCTATTTAATTGGAATGACAAACAGTAGAAAGTTAATTAACAAAAAAAAAAAGTTCACTGCAGGGCAAGTTAGCAGAATGGTAAAGAAGTCATGATTTACAGTATTTGCACAACTTTCTTTATAAGGCAATTGTTCTTCATTATAATAATGCCAGGAGAGCAAACAGAAAAAAAAAATGTGTTGCATTAGCAAACAATTAATGAGCATTTGTAGCTGAATGGAACCCACTTTTATGTATTATTTCATTAAAAGTTTACAGGATCCATGAGACTAGAGAATAAATAAAGGTAATGATTTCAAGGTAATGGTCTCCTAGGGGGCATGAATATTGAACAAATGTGTTCGTCTTGCCTACTTACCTAAGCCTTAAAACCAGAGGCTTTTTATACCTTAATTTTTCTACTCACTCTTTCATTAAAAGATCAAAGCATGCTATTAGATAAAAGACAAACTGGCACAGGTATTTCAAAATTATCATTAGAGTTACATTCTCTGTTGTAACTTAACAAGAACTCCTCTTTTATGTTAAATCCTTCACAATTTAAATCCCTTTTTCCATTGTGAAGGATAGCTCTTTGTGTCCTTGCAGGAAGTAGCAAGTCTTTCGTAGCAGTTGATAATTTTTGAAAGACTGATCAGTTTTTACTTGGCTACACACCAACCTACACTTTTTATTTGGCAGTCTTCCATCAGAGCTGCACCACCGATCTCAGTGCTTGCATGCACACTTGTGTGATGGGAAGGCCTTTCACCATCTTCATCATTGTTTCAAGTACTTGGCGTTTGTAGGCAGACCTAGTTAGCACCTTCTTCGTTTCAGCTGCCAGGCAGGCTTGATAAAGGTTTCAACACCATGCAGCTGTCTTGGTTCCTTATGCTATGAAAACGTCGCATAACAAATGGGTGTGCAGACTGTCTGCAAGGACAGCTGGAGTAAAGAAATGTATCTATGAGGATCTTGGGAATTTCAGGGAGTTCCTTGAATCTAGATATGTTTAGATATGTACAGAAACAGCTGCTGATGCTCATTTTCTTGATGGGTCCTTTTATTCCTGCTCACCTGCCAGTGTTCATCTGTTGGTTCTTGTCTCACATTTAGATTGCAAAAGTTTTGGGAACAAAACCACCCCAGTTTTGTGTTGTTACAGGGCCTAGCACAGAGGGGTGTTAGGAGGTCCTTGGCTGAGCTTCTTGGAAACAAAAAATACACATAAATCATTGTCAGATTTCCACAAATCCCATTAATACTGCTGCTTTACCATCCCCATTTTAAGTATATTCCACATGGTATAAGAATTCTTTTTTAACTAGGCTATAAAATGCTCCTTGCCTTATTAAATAGCTCTAGAATTTGATGAAAGTTTTTTTAATGAGTCTGAGTGTTGCTCATGCAGGGGACTTGGAACATGTGAATAGTATCTGTGGCCTTACCACCCAGGTTGGATGTCTTACATGTCTGTGAAAAGGATACAGCAACAGTTGCTGGATTTTTGAATAGAGGTTTGCTAAGTGAAGAAACTTCTAGTCTGGTCTTCTGAAAGGTGTATTTCAAAGTATGTAAAGGACTGTTATGCTATAGGTTTTTGTTCCTTCTATTGCTATAATTTTAGTTCAGGACAAAATTTTCTAATTCAGACCATTTTTTAGACTGCAGGCTGTTCATATTCATCCTTTTCACTTATAATGCATATCTCACCTCTCTTAAAATAAACCAGTTTTCATTGGTGAATTAGGCTAAGAGTAGTGCAGATACCTGCTCTAGCGCTGTTGCTCACATTTGTTCTGCTCTTGGGGTGGAACAGCAGACATGCCCTTTGCAATGGATCAGGGGAAGCATCACTTGGTCAATAAATGTAAGAGAATCACACAGCAGACTGTGAGTTTGCAGCAGCAGTGAGTACCAGGCTGCAGAACATATTCATAACGGCTGTAATAACCACGTGGCTGAATGAGTGGCTGAGATGACCTTGTTCATTTAATTGAATGCATTATCCTAATACATTCTCTCTGGTACACAAGTGTTCCCTGACAACTAATACTGATTTCCAGCATGTAGGATAACAGGCTGTGGAGCCTGTAATTTGTGAGAAGAGGTGGAGGAGGGATGGTGTCATGGTGGGGGGCAGTGAGGCATGCATGTGGCTGAAACAGTCCCAAAAGTAGTGTGTGCAATGCCCAACTGGAGGACACAGGGGAAGGCTAGAACTAAAAGAAGATCCAAAGTTCTTTCACTTTTTTTGGAAGGAGAATCAAGCCCAGTAGCCCAGAAGATTGAGGCAGATCATGGTGCCACTGTTGGGGCAGTTCATCAGATACACGTTTGCTAGACCTGAAGATGAAATCTTCTGCCTTTATTTTTCAGTGTTTGCAAGGGGTGAATGCTTTTTCAGAGCAATTTGCACAGAATTGCTTTTGTTCATCCAAGTTGTGGAGCAATGACTGCCAAGTCTCAGAATTCTGTAGTCCTTTCATGTTAGAAGTTATTTACTCCCAACCTTGCTCATGTGTAAATGATTACACAACAAAATGGAATAACAGACCTATTTCTGCTGGAGCAGTACTGTTTGCTTTTTGTGGTGTGCATAATTACAGCAGATGGAAATATCAGTCAACAATTCAGGATTTTGTCATTCAAATACCAAAATTCTTAATTCTCACTCATATTTCTCCGTGCAAATTCCCTTGGAATTTAATTACAAAATTACTCAGAAAAGTAAAGGAATCTTTAATTTTTTTAAGGAACTGTTCGGTTCCTGCAAGGTGCCTCTCCTGATCTTGCTAACTTAATATGTATGTGGAATTTAATAGTTCTGAGACTTCAGTCATGCTGAAACACTTGTTTATTTATATAACCTTTGCCTGGTAACAATTAAAAATCTTCTGCACATTTAAGAATGTTTTGAATATACTCATTTTATAGTTAGGCATTGCTATTTTTAATTATTCAAATAAAATAAACAGAAATTATGATAGGCAATTAGTTATAGTGAAGGGTTTAAAATGACCAGTATTAGAAAGAATTAAATTTTGTTGTTGAGATAAGTAGCGCTATTATCTCCTCTCAGGCTGACCTATTTCTGTTCTATACAAAGTATTCAAGACCATGCAAACTGCAAAAACAAACACAGATAAATTTATCAGTACAGTGTGGCCTGGTAGCTGATATTTCTTTTATGAGTTAGAGAAATGGGCCTGAAAGACTCATTCAAAGAATAACCCTGGATCTCCCTCTTTGGTCCCTCACTGACCATCAGGATGTGGCCAAAACAGCCAAGCAGAGTAAGATATTACCCTTGTTTAGAAAATGCCGACTCCCTAGTCTGTAGCTTCATCTTAAATTTAATTACCAAAAAGATGTTTTTGTCTCTCTTTAAAGACAAATGCAATTAATGTTTAATGCGCAGCCTCTACTAGGTACCTACAGTGCTCATATTTTGTGTTGATATTTTGCATGAATATGTATTATGATCCTCAATTTGAAAAGGCATGTGCAGCAGAACATTTTTTTTAGTAGTCAGTTAATTCTGAGACTCCCCAGTAACACTCACTTTCACTTTATTTCCCTCCATCTCGTAGAACTGATTTAAGAGTTGGCACTTAAATCATGGGATTCATGAAGGATGAATTTTAAATACTAGGGAAGTTTGAACAAGGGATGTGAAATGTCTGGGCAATCCTTTGAATACTCAGGAAGGGAATAGCAGTGAAGACTGAAAGTTATTTCAAACTCAAGCCAAACTTCACCTGGTTTGACTAAACTGGGCTGGAGATTTTGTGCAAGTCCGGGCTGCTACATTTGAATCAAGTCAGAACCCTCAGAAGATTAGCACAAAATGAAACTAACAGGGAGGTTCTCAGAACCACTTAAAGACTTTGACTATTATTTAGAATTGGGGAAATCACCTTATGCAAAATAGTTCATTTTGTATAAAACTGGTTTACACTTCTTTTTTTTTTAAAGTTTAACAGTTGCATGAAATTAAAAGTACAGCTCTTTCCCCAGTCTCTGGTACATCTAGATTTGTGTTCAAAGATGGATGAAATTTTAAATTTTTTTAGAAAAAAAAATCCTTGATAAGACCTGTAGATATATGCTGTTCATCTGAAAAGTTAGAATTTTGCCAAAATAGAGCCTCTTAAACCTTAAAGAGTTTAGGAGATTTTTATTTGTATTCAAGCAGAGAAACAGAGCAACCTGTGGGGGATGGAGGCAGTGTTTCTTTGCAGAATTGTCAGTCTGATTATTTTTCCCAATTGGTGGTATGACTAGCTTGTTATCTGGAAGAAAGAGTAACGGGACTGGAAAGGCATGGACGTGGTTAAGTATCTTGCTAAAACCGAGGTTCCCTGATATTTCTTGATGAGGCATGTGATACTATAAAGTAAATTAAAACAGAGGCCAACTTGGACAAATGTCTGACAGGCATAATTTGGTGGTTCTTCTTAATGAGGAGTGATTCTTCTTTCTTTTCTTTCTTTTATGCAATTCATCAGGGCAAACCAGCCCACAGATCTTTGCAATAACATACAAAAAAATTCTAACCCCAAAGACTCTGTCAATTCAAATAGCGCTTGTACAAACAAAGTGACAATCTATTGTACTTCTTTAGAGAGTTCATTTTTGGTGTCAGTTATAGCATCATAATGTGCATTGTATTATTGTTCTACTTAGGCAGTGAATTGCTGATGTGTATAATGATGCACCTGTTAGTCAAGAAATCCCTCAGAAGCCAAACGGTGCTATAAAATTGACATACTCGCGCGCAGCCAGAGCTGTCAGGATGCTTCCTCTGCATTATGCAATACTTTCGGCTTTATGGCCATTAAAGGCAATAATAAAACAGCTGTCGCTGAGTGGTATGTTGTCAAATATCAGTGAAGAGCATTGAGATGATGATAGCAATGTGATTCACAGTGCAATAGCTAAGGATGGGTCAGTGTTTTTATTATCAACCCTGGGGTTTTTTTCAGTGTGTATATGTCTTTGCCCTAGGCAGGAACTTGCCAGGCAGCAGATAAACCCTGGAGGAATGACCAACTTTTGCGGTTGCAAAATTTCCAATAAATCTAACTGTATAACTTCATTTAGTTTCTGAAAGTAAAGTTTTGTGACAGACTGCCAATGAATTTTGCAACTTTGTGGGTCTGCCACTGGTTCTGATAAGTCTTCTGACTTTTTAACTATACTGCCTTTATTACCATGGAGAAGTGGTGAAGGGAGAGTGTAGAAAGACATTCAGTATATCTTTAGTTGCAACATCATAAAGTATTTATTTAATATGCATGTGTTGCGTTTTGATCATACCTTTCTTGGGGATTCCGGGAGTGCTCTGAATAGTAAGGAGCCTTGGAGTCTTGGCCCACATTCCTGTATTATCTTTCCTGGCCACCTGAGTTTGGGTTGAGGCTGCCTACAGTTCTAAGGATTCTGCCAACTTTATGGCTCTGTTTAGAAGGTATTTCACTGAAAGGGAAGAGGGGATAGATGATCATCTGACTGCCATTCACTGCGCAAGTCCCTGTATCACGGAGGGTGTGCTTCAAACACTGGAGGTGTAAAATTGTGGTCTCCACAGGTGGCCCAAGAATACTCCTATGGAGAAGAAACGTCAGTGTCATGACCTAGAATGCCATTCTACACAGCTGTGTAGTATTTGTCACCAGCATAATTTGAGGATCACAAATCTTATTTTAACATAACCCAAAGAGATAGGAAAGTATTATTTCTTTACATGACTACTGGTTGTAACAGTAACTGTGTCCAGTCCTGGGCTCCCCAGTTCAAGACAAGGAACTACTAGATAAAGTTCGGTGAAGGGCTACCAAGATGGTTAGGAGACTTGAGCATCTCTCTTATGAGGAAAGGCTGGAAGAGCTGGGTCTGTTTAGCCTAGAGAAGAGAAGACTGAGAGTGGATCTCATCAATGCTTATAAATATCTGAAGGGTGGATGTCAAGAGGATGGGGCCAGACTCTTCTCAGTGGTGTCCAGTGACAGGACAAGGGGCAACAGCCACAAACTGAAACAGAGGAAGTTCCATCTCAATATGAGGAAAACTTTTTTACTTTGAGGGTGACAGAGCACTGGAACAGCTTGCCCAGAGACTTTGTGGAGTCTCCTTCCCTAGAGATATTAAAAACCCCTCCTGGATGCAATCCTGTGCAACTTGCTCTAGGTGAAACCTGCTTTAGCAGGGGAGTTGAACTAGGTGATCTCCAGAGATCTCCTCCAACCCCTACCATTCTGTGATTTCATGTAGCAAACACATACAAAAGCTACTGCTCTTCAGAGATGTCTCAGTGTTTTCTCCTACTGTTACAGATATATCATACAGATACATAGTTCATCACAAAAGATTGATGAGAATCAATAATTGCACCCAATTACACAAAGTTCCTCTTCAGTGCTGTGGAAAAGGACCATGTCTCTCTTTAGATCATCAGCATCCTGGTTGGTTTAATGATACCTTTTTAAGGTACGGAGTGGATTATAACTGGACTGAGAGCAGAGAGCAGAGACGAAGAAATGATTAAATATGTTTTTGTTATAAATTTGACTTTTACTTGTTTGAAAAGAATAAACTAGAGAGGAAAGAACTGAACTAAGTCTTAGACATGAATGCCCATTGCAGAGTTTGTTTTCTAGCTAAACAAAACCAGGACTGTTACTATAACTGTATCAGATGGCTTTAGATTAGAGAAATAAGGTCTCTCAAATACACAAGAACCTGACTATGAGAGGTACCAGAATGGTCTGATCTTTGGATATAATTCAGCAACAAAAATTATCAGCTAAGTTATTGAAAATGGGTAACAAACCCTCATTCAGAAATTTGTATCTTCCAAAACCAAACTTTCCCCTATTTCTTAGGGGATAAACTGCATCTGTTTTTCCATAGGCTGTGCACACAGCACTCCCCCAACCTCAATGACTTAGCATTTCTGTTATTGGAAGGCAGGTAGGTAACCTTTCGGGGGCTAGTGAAGCTGGAGACTCTTTGTTTACTGAAGTGGTTTGAAGTTGTAAAACGACAGAGTAGAGTCATGAAGCATTAGCTCAGGGTTCTCAGAAATATGTGGCTTACAAGAACTAGAAGCCCAAATTGCTCACAATCATGAGTTAGACTAAGATATTTTTCTTCTATTTCTAACCTTCCCTAGCCCCACCCGCTTATTTTCCTCTTTTCCTTCTCTTAAGCCCTGCATGGGAACTTGTTAGACTCAACAGTATTTGAGAGAAAATTTCCTTAGCTAATTTTGTATCAAAGCTGCTATGTACTCTGTAAATTGGTTTTACTGTCTTTGAAACACCACTGGCTGCTCAGCATGAGGGTATTTGCATTTCTGATGAAAAAAAGAATACATCTAGAAAGATACTTGCTGGTAGTAACAGCATGGCTCCTGTGTGTTATTGGTAACAGAAACCTTGAATCTCATCTTGGCTTTCTTGCTATGTCTAAAGTAGATATATCCTAAATTCTCAATTTAGTTATTCAGTTAATACTGTGTGCATTTTAAAGATATGCATTGCTATGAATACTAAATAAGTAGATGACAGAGAACAATTTCTTATTCCACAAAGAAAAGAAGTTTTTTCTTTTTTTTGCTTCCAGATAACTTCGTTTGATTTAAACTGGTGTTTAAAGGAAATCTCAGCTAAATCTTGAGTTTCAGTCCACGTCTTAAGACAATTATGACTATTTTTCTTGACTCCAATTTATTTTCATTAATTTAATTAATTTAAATTTATTCATATTATTTGAAATGTAGGCAGTATTTTTGTGGTTTTTTTTGTTTGTTTGTTTTTTTGGGTTTTTTTATGTGGTTTGTTTTTTTTTTCCTTTCCCCATGATACTGCTATTTGAAAGCAGTGAATCGCTGTGCATCCTGGTCTTGCTGTCTAGCAACTGGGACATTCAGTTTGAACAAAGATAAAGGTAACTTTAGATCCTCTCACCCTGCAAACTGCATTACCCCTAGCTCTCCCACTGTCTGATTATGAGCTCAGACTGCTGTTGTACAGTCACTGTTGCTGTCATTCTGAAGGAAATGGATAACCCTGCCCAGTTAACAGGAATCCAAGCCCTGGACCCTGAAGAAAAGGAGATACATATTTTATGAGGATGACAAAAAGATAGGCCTTCTAAACAGAATGTCCCTCCATTCATCGAGCGGTTCTACTTTGGACTCTGAGATATCAGAGTGCAAAGTATAGAGATATCAGAGATATTGAGTGCACCCTCAGTAAGTTTGCAGATGACACCAAGCTGGGGGGAGGTGTCGATCTGCCGGAGGGTAGGATGGCTCTGCAGAGGGACCTGGACAGGTTGGATCGCTGGGCAGA
>VWZZ01004526.1:203455-292278 GCA_013399095.1 Psophia crepitans | reverse complement strand
AAACACAGCCCTGTACTGACTTTCTTGAAGAAAATTAACTCTCTCCCAGCTGAAACCAGGACACTTCCAGAGCAACTGCTATGTGTACTGAAGCTCTGCTTCCTGTGAAGTGGTCAGACATTGCCTGCTGATGGGAAGTAGAGAATAAATCTTTTTTCTTTGCTTCTGCAGGCAACCTTTGCTTTTGCTTTATTAAATTACCTTTATCTTGACCCACAAGTTTTTTTCTATCTTATTTTTTAGCTCCCCCATCCTGCTGAGGAGGGGAGTGACAGAGTGGCTTGGTGGACATGTGGCATCCAGCCAAAGTCAACCCACTACAAATGAACTGCTTATGGACACCTTGACTTCTATAACTTAAAGGGATCTTGAGTATACCCAGAGACCTAAGTTGCTGGATTCTTGAGTGTTAGAGGTAATAAAAATAGGCTATGAAGACATGCACAGTGCAGATATCCCATTTCAGCTCCACAAAGCAGAGCGAGCTGATCCTCTGAGCCCAGTGCAGCTCTGCGCTGCGTGCATTTTGTAGCTGAATTTGCCAGCCATTGTCTGCTAGTTAGCGAGCTCTGATTACCCAGTTCTTGGCTGGGCTTCTTAGCTGGGACACAGCTCCCAATAAGCATCACTAGATTGCTCCCAGGGCTGTGATGGCTTGTGTCCATCTGTTTCAGGTGCCTTTGCTCCTTGCTTTCCCACACTTCTTGGTCTGTGGTTAGAGCTGACAGAGCCAGATTAGGTCTGACACATGTTTGGCAACAGTAAAAATGCCTTGCCCTTTGCCTCCCTTGCTTTCTTCACCATGTGGTGTCTCAGGACTGGTGCTCAAAAGGCCCACAGCATCTCTCTCCTTATTTAATCCCTGGTATAGAGTCTGTGGATAAAAGAGGACAGCGGAGAAACTTATGCAGAAGTTTACTAGTTTCACAATATGGAAAAAAGAATAAATCCTTCCAGGTTCTTAGTCAAGACCCTGGTTTCACAGCAAATGAAATACCTTGCGGTAGAGGCAGCTAAATGGTGGTACATTTACCTTCAGATTGTGAAGGTCTAGAAAAAAGTACTGCTGACAACCTTAACAAAGTTTGGAGAAATATTATGATATTGGCAAAAGTTTCTTGCTTATAGAAGCTGAACTTCTTTGTATATTTCTGTGTTCTTCTAGCTCATCAAAAGTTCGTGGTAATTGTATTTACAATATAACTATAAATTCTTCACTTCTGAATAATGCTGCATACACTTTTCATTAGAGGAAGTTGTGTCTATGCTGCGTGTCTTTGCTCACATCTCTAAAACAGGGAAAGCTAAAGTGTTCAGTGTAGAAAGTACCAATGATGTTTACTTCTAGGCATAAAACAAGGTTATATTACAGGCTTCAAAAATAGATTTTTAATAGAAACCTAGAAACTCAGGTAAATAAACATTTAAAGGTTAAAATTTGGAAAGTGAGCAGGCTGTTCCTACAAAGATACAAATAAAAAAAGAACAGAATTAAGGGGTACCAGTAGATTTAATTCATTGTGTACAGATCTGTAGTATTTATAATTTATTTTAGTAATAATATAATTCTGAAGTAAATCCATTTATAAATATGTATAGGAAAAATTGTAAAGAAATGAACTGTTGCATCAGTATCTTTTCAATTTTTGCTCAAAGTTAAGAAAACATATCTTATTAAGTCTCCCCACCAAAAAAATCATTTTTGGGGTATCCTGCCTGTCCCATTCCTCCTTTCAAAAGTAATTAATTGCTTTCTCTGCTTCCTTTGGACCCTCACATATCCGGACCAGATTGCAAGGCAATACATGTATTCAACCTCAGTTTATACAGCAGAGTGCAGGGAAGGGGAAAGAGGCATCTTCTACATATAGACTGTGAAGGTGATTTAAATGCGAAAAGGGAAACGTGGCACCTTGCCTCTGCTGCGCCTAGTTAAGATCCTCCTTTTCTTCAGCCTCAGCTAGTGCCCTTCAGGGCTAGTGTCAGTCAGGCATCATTCCCGGTGAAAGCAGCTGGGCAGAAACGACTGCAACCAATGCGGAACAGAAGTTGATTCTGGACTTGACAATGTCTTGTCCTTCTGAGAGGTGAAGCGTCATCTCTAACCCTGCTATTTCGTAGGCACTAATAGCACAACCGATGCACACACATACAAACTCAGTGCCAACGGTAGTCCTACACTGTTTTTGTCGTCAGCATGAGCAGGGAGGTGCAGGTGCACAAAGGAGTGTATGCCGCCTTCTCTTGAGGGAGAGAGTGGATGTGATTTTCTGGTTCCCCACGTGCGCCTGTTGGAGATGCAGCAGCTGGGAGCCCAGCGCTCAGGCTGTAAGCAGGGATCATTGTTCCTCCTCCTTTGTGAACACTGCATGAATTTGCATGATTGCAAGTACCCTCACTGCAGGGATGACATGCTATGAGATTTTAACACCTCACTAAAATTAGAACATAAACTCTGATAGTTTTGATGTTTTTAAATTATTCTCTTCTGAACCAATAACATGGAACTCTACCAACTTATAATTTCAAAGTATTTTGAAGCAAATAATTTCAAATTTGCTTTAAATTTTGAAGCAAAATCTGGCTTTCACAGCTTTCCTTTTTTTCCTATATTTTAGGGCCAAAAATCTCATTAGATTACAGAGTTTCTACTCTCTGTGCTGTGGAGTATTGGATTGATCACAGTTACCTGTGCATAGACGTCAGCAGCTCATGCTTGACTGAAGTATCTCTTCCAAAAGAGTATCTGGTCTTGATTACAAGAAAGGTGGCGAATCCATACCTGTCCTTAGCAGGCGGATCATTTGTGTTTGCTGCTAAAAATACTAGCACAGTTTAAAATGAGAACTAGCCTGACTTCAGCTTCTATGTCTTGAATTTTATTCTGTATATCCCCAGGAAATTAGTAAATTCACTTTTTGTATTTGTGAAAGAAACAAATGTACTTCCACATTCTAACCGAAGTACACTTTCAAACTAAGACACTTGTAACCTGTTGCATGTAATGTGCTGAGTTGTAACCCCTGTGACTTAACTGGCAAACTAAACCTCTGCATTGCTGGTGGAATGGTGGAAAACCCCAAACAGCAGCTTGCCAGATTCAGTATCAGTGACTCAGACATCTCCTTTGTCATCTCTTAAAAGACCATTAGCTCACCTTATTTGAGCCTGCTGGATATGTAGTGATATTTAACGTTCTCTGCAGCTGCTCGTGTGGTGAATATTTTTTTTACCCAAACCTGTGAGAACAGGGCAACCTCAAAGATCTTTCCAAATACAGAGCAGTTCCCTCCCCCCCCCTTTTTTTTTTTTTTTTTCTTTTTTTTTCTGTTGTGCTATTTAGTTAGCCACAAAGCCAGAACAGGATTTCTTTTTTTCACAAACTGTTGTCTCTCAATCTTGGAATGGAAATCTAGCTTTCTAATGAATAATTTTGACAGAACTTCCCATATAAAAGTCACATTTTTCTGCCTAATTTTTTCTGACCAAGAATTTTTGCTGAAGTTTTTCTCCAGCTTTGGGAAAGTAAAAATAATTCAGTAATGACTTTTCTTCCTCTTTTTAGCCCCTCACGATACTCTCAAATATGGAAGATCTTTAAAAGTGCTTTTCACAGATTCTTCCGTCAGTTCCCACTCATAGAGATTAACAACCTAAGTGTTTGTTTTCTGGGATTTGATCTGATTNGGTCACTTCCAACCTTAATGATTCTATTCTATTCTATTCTATTCTATTCTATTCTATTCTATTCTATTCTATTCTATTCTATTCTATTCCATCAGTTCCCACTCATAGAGATTAACAACCTAAGTGTTTGTTTTCTGGGATTTGATCTGATTATTCTCTTGATTTTAGCTTAACTTGAAGGGGCATTGATTCAAAGGTGAAGTTCTTTACTAAATGGCCAATGATAATATACATTTTAAAGTGTATGTCTATATGTATATATATTTATATTTAACTCTATTTTATATATATATGCAATACAATATACAATTTGCAAATGGAAGTAATTCTCTGATTTGAAACATGAGAATCTCTGGGGTTGCAGAACTGATTATTACCCTCAAGAGATATCAAAATGCAGATGCACTGGCATTATGGAAGCTGAAACAAAAGCACTAAAAATAGATGAACTTCTAAATTTTATTCAAAGAAGCCAAGGAGAATGTTGTAATAAATTAAATAATCCATGTTCTCTGGGGTTCATGCCTTGTACTGATTGTTAAACTGGAAAAGACCAGTTATAGTGTATCACCTAAGCCAACTATTTCTCTACTCAGGGTTGCCCTCTGCAGTCTATTTACTTAGGTTTTGTCTACTACATTTTGAAGTGAATCTCTGCTGGGACTTGGGAACTCCCCCTGGGAAACAAACAGCTGCCATCATTAACATTTTTTCTTCTTTTGCTTGAGTCCTTCTCCCTTCCCCATTTCTCGTGCTTCCACCTTTCTTACCAAAATTTATTACCCCCCAATAAATATTCATGTCTTAAAGTTCTTGCATGCAGTGTCCTCTTCATGTAAATTCATTGATAGCAATTTTCCCAGAAAAACTGGTATTTTTTTACTCTGAAATTTCTGGCTCTGTAGATAGATGTTAGCCAACGTTGATACAATTTACACTCAGCGTTTTTCATTTTTCAGTCCATTTTGAAGAACTGAATGCATATTTATTCTTTTGCTTGTGTTTCTCCTATTTATGTCAAGTCACAATCTCCAACAAGCAGCACTGGACTCTCTCATTATTTATTGTTTTGATGCAGAAAGCAATTAAATATAATTAACTGGATGATTATCATTTGCTGGTAGAATTTGCTAAGAATGCATATGCTCCTGCAGGGAGTTGCTTGCTATTTCCCGCACCACTGATCTGATGCTGTTTGGAGAGAGCCTTTTTTTCCCTCTCTATTTACTGCTTCACTGATCTGGGGAAGGAAGAAAGTAAGTGTATGAAAATAAGTATGCCCTAGCTTGTGAATAACTATCTCACAGAGAGCTAAGGGGTACAGTTTCACGTTGGCTTTGTTGCAGTGCTGAGATACAGAAACACTAAAATATTCATAACTGGACCATGAAAGAAAGGTAACAACGCAAAATTTTTACTGCCCATGTGATACTGGGGAACCCATTCAAGCCAAAAGGTTTCAGTTTATTTTTCATTTATTTTCCAAGATGTCTTTGTAGATGTGAGATTCTATGTCAGTAAGAAGCTCTTGAAGTGTGTAGAACTGATAAATTTCCTGCAGTAAGAATGGAAGTTATCCTTTTTCATAAATCCAGTCTGGTCTGCATGCCACTACACCCTTACATAAGCCTGAAGATTCTACACACGAATTTAAGTGATGCTTGGCTGAGGAATAGGTATTCTGCACTATGGTTTTGTAATTGCCACTATTAAGCTGATTCCTCAAAACTGATGTTAATATACTGCTGTTTGCCATCACACAAGGTGGCAATTTGAGTTTCTGAGATATTCAGTAGCTCATCTCATCTGAAGGTAAAATTTCTTCCATTAACTTGCCACTTGGTCCTCCCTGTTGGAATTCAGACATGGGTCCCATTTAACATTTCATGCCTTGCCTTACTAATAAAGTGTGGTAAAGCATTTTTTGTGTAGCTAAGCTGTGGTCTGATACAAAAAAAAAAAGGAGCATTTTTTTAGCCTTACTTAGTTTTGATAAATAATTATTAAAGGGTCCATTGTATTGTCATCCAGAAACACATTCTGTTCATTTCTATTTACATTTAGGATTTTTGAGAACTGTTACACTATCAAGATTTGCCTGTTAGGTTGGTATTTCTAGTAAGCAATGAACCTTTTTCTCCACCCATGTTAGAAATCCATCTAACTCGCTTACTGCACTGTTTCAGCGACATTTCTTTAATTGATTCTCATATTCCTGTGATGCAACCTTACCTGTAAAATATTTTTCCAGTCTTCCCATGTCTGACCACTTTCTTGTAGACTTTCAGGACTTCGTAAACTTCTATATGTTTCTGTTTATATTCTGCAATGTTTACTAAAAATCTCTTTGGACATGCTGGCAAGCGCCACGCTTAGTACTTAGACAGAAAGAGCCTTCAGATGACTGTGCAAATGTTAGCTAATTATGTCTCCTGTCATTCTGTGAGATAGGCTAGTTTTATCATCCACATTTGCACAGATGGGAAATTCAAACAGAGAGATTTTGAAGTGATTTGCCCTTGGCCAAGACACATGATGCAGTCTCAGAGCTGAAAATGGAGCATGGGAATTGTTGCCTTCCACAACCCAGAGCAATTTACCTACATTTTGGACACTAACTGACTCTGTGTAAATATATCTGGTGAAAGTGCTGTGAGTTTTGTACAAAATATTCTGTGTTTCGGGTAACAACAATAGCTAACCTGGAAAGAACTGAAGATGTATGCAGCTTAATGAGGTAAGGGACAGCTATGACAAACCAAACTGTTGTAGAACTTAACCTATCTATTTCACCCAATACTTTTTGCATCTGGCCCCCAAACATGGAAGCTGAGCCACAGTGTAAACTGGACATTTTTTGGCATAGATGTTTTATGGGGTTATTTACAGTCCTTTCTCTCTCTTATTGCATGTCAATATATAAATGCACAGACTTTGTAGTTTTTTAAGGAAAAGCTACTGAAAGGAATATTCCAGCTACTTTTGTGTGTTATTTTAGTAAATTTAAGTACACAATATTATATGTATATATTTTATATATTAAATGTATATGTATAAGGAATTCTAATTGTCTTTGAATCATGTAGCAGTTCTGAGAGAGGAGAGAAACAGCGTGTGAACATGAGAAGGCACAACAGTGACCAGAGTATTCCAATTCTTAAAGGGCTGCTACAGAGAAGATGGAGGGTCTCTCTTCACAAGGAGACACACGGAGAAGACAAGGGGCAACAGGTACCAGTGGCACTGGGAGATGTTTCATCTTGATATGAGAAAGTAGTTTTTTATTGTGAGAACAATCATTCACTGGAACAAACTCTTCAGGGGTGTTGTAGAGTCTCCGTCACTGGAAGGTTTCAAGATGGGATTGGACAGGGTGCAAGATAATCTTATCTAGGCTTCCACGAAAGGTTGGACTTGATGATCTGGGCTGTGCTGTGATTCTATGAGAAAGCTGAATAGTCAGAATTTCATGGGAAAATGTACCAATTTATAAAGGCTGAGTTTTAACACATTCGTTGTGCAAGCACAACAGGTAAATGGCCCAGATGTGGCAGTCAGCTCTTGTTGACTTCCTTCAGAGCTACTTTCAGCAGCATTTCACAGAAAGTTTTTTCAGGTGACTAGGGGGAACGGCTGCAAGTTGCGCCAGGGGAGGTTCAGGTTGGAGATGAGGAGAAATTTCTTCTCAGAAAGGGTGGTCGGGCATTGGAACAGGTTGCCCAGGGAGGTGGTGGAGTCACCGTCCCTGCGGGCATTTAAGGAAAGGTTAGATGCAGCACTGAAGGACATGGTTTAGTGGTTAATAGGTGGTGGGAGGACGGTTGGACTGGATGACCCTTGAGGTCTCTTCCAACCTTAATGATTCTATGATTCTATGATTCTAAGGTACCTTTAAAACCAACTTACAAAATGTGTTAAACCCTTTATGCCAACAGACTTCTTATTTTGATGTAACTTCTAGTGGGTCCACTGTAATTCTTAAGAGTAACTTGAATCAGACAACGGTGTTTAAGAATCAAGACTTGGATAAAAATTAGTTAACGTGCAGGAAGCAGAACTCCATTATAGAAATAGGAAGTGCAAACACCATATGCATAGAGTCTACCACTTGGAAGGTGATTCATTTTTCAACTGTGTTTGTTTTATTTTGCAGAGTTTTCTAGACCTGAATTCCCAGGTCACTCCAACAAGCTGTGAGGGGCCAAACCTGATCTGGGTGCTCTCAATATAGACCCTCAGGGTTGCTTGCTCACCAGTTTCACAATGTTGTTCAATTGCTGTCTTCATGGCAAATTTACGTAAAGTATCTGTCAATGCAACTGCTGATTTAGACATGTAGCCAGCTAAAACTAGCACTTTTGTGTATCTATTTTTCAAACTGGCATCTCAATGTTATTCCCTTACCACCTTTTGCTACTTCCGTACCATGATGTCCTTCTTCCTGACCACATCTTACATTCAGTAACTGTCCCACAATTAAACATGTTTTAAAAGAGGTAGGCAGAAGTAGAAGATCTATTATCTGTAAAATAATAAGCCAGCTGTCCACTTGCTGAACTCAGAATTCTTTAATTTGCCATTTTTTCCTGATATCATCTTGGTATTTACCTTGGGAGGTATACTCATACTTTGTAATGAAAAAATGCACTTTCAGTCCAAGCAATTGAGAGAGGCATTTCATTCTCATTACTTGAGGGAATCTATTAAATACAAGTTCGAGGTGTGCCCATCAATGCCTTCATGAGGGATCTGCTGTTGTAAGAGGAAATATTCTGTGAAGATTTTAAACCTTTACTTTAGAGTGCTCAGGTTTGTTAGCGTTACACTTTTAAAGTACACAGAACAGTTACGTTCTGTACATTTAAAAACCACTAATGTGTTTAGAAACATGGTGTATGGCACTGCCAGATGGACCACCTCCATGAGTAACAGTTTAATAAAGTTTCAGCCATTTGAATCCTATTTGGAATGAGAGAATTATTCCTCCGTTCTCTCTTTATTTCACTGTATCTTTTTTTAATCCGTTTATTTTTTCTTCCTTGACAGATGAGTTATGAAATCTTAAAGGCATTCTCTGAAAGGGACCTACTGGAAGCCTGGCTGCTATAGGAGGTACTCGGAACAAGCATATAGAGTAACCTGAGAAAAATTGCTCTTTAAAGCAATTGTTCTTTCCCATTGAGACAGGAGCAGTGTACATTCTCATTTTTGAAAAATATTCCTCCGCTGAATTAGGATGAAATGCTGACAGTTATTAATTAAAAGAAAATCACTCCTGGACAGAATCTTCCTGTTCAGAGAAGTTTACAGATTTTATTAAAAATTCAAATTAGACCTTTCTTGTTTGAAAGTGTCAGGTAAAGCCTTGACAAGCACTTTGAGACTGCATTCCAGAAGATAGTTGATTAAATTTGAACTTCTCAGAAAACTTGGAAAATGTTGAGCAGTGTTTTCCAATGAAAGACACATTTTTGTGAAACTTTCCTGACGAGCTATATCCCATATAGTATTTAGCTGCCTGTTTCCATGTACGGCATAGAAAGATGTGGTATTTGATTTTACAATAGTCTGGTATAAGAACAGCAAGAAAGACAATTTTGGGGAAAAAGTGAAAAGGAAAGTGAGGGGGTAATATTAGAGCCCTATTAATTGTGCTTATTCTGGGAGGAGCTTTCAGGAAGCACTTAAATTACTATCACCATGAAAACAAAAAAATTCTACGTTATTAGGCATTCATTTGTAAGGCCTCCATTATGTAAAGTAGCTGTCAGCTCTGGTGAAATCTATTACAGTTGCCTTTATAGCTTACATCTCGCTTATATGTGCACAGGCTTTGATCTAGAAGAATCAAGGGAATATTCTAATGATATATTTCAATTTTTCACATTTGTAATGCAATCTAAATATAAATACAGCATATGTAATCCACCTATAGATGTGACTCCACATATCTTTCCAGAAAGTATTGGACTTGGAAAAGTTACTGCATGTCAGATCTCAGGTACATTTCATTAGTGGTATTTGAAAGTTTCAAATACTACGCAGTGTTTTTCATCCCTGTCAAACTTCTCAACCTGCAACAATCTATATATATCTTGTTCTACCTGCTGCTCTGTCATTTCTGATAACGCATTTTGAACTTGCAGGTCATAATCGACCAGGGAATTATTTCAAACAATTGCATTAGCTTCTTTGGTGAAAGGTGTCAGATGTGGATCTCAATTCCATTCACTGGTTAAAAGGGGCATGTATGGAATTTGCCTCTTCTGGTGGCCACAGCTGAAATGCTGTCTGAGAATTTTTGATATTATCCTGTAGCAAAACTGAAACCTAAAAAAAAATGTAGGCTGTAAAATGCCATATGCAGGATAGCTATTGGCATATGTTGATGTTTACTAGCAACCACTGCACACATTACATTTTTTGTTGCATTCTCAGATGTTATAGAATCTCTTTTTTTTTTTTAATTTTTTTTTTATTCTGTGTATACAGTGAAATTGTTTAGGCTGCAGCAGGATGCTACGTGATTACTGAATGTACTTTCACTTCTGTGTTACTAATAAATGTATGTTCCCTGTAAACATAGAATCAAATCTCATTCTGTTCCTTTTCAATGTATTTTTAGTGTCAGCATGTGCTTCTTTCCTAGGTAAAGGTGATCTTTTTCTAACAAAATAAAATCTTTCTTCTCTCCCATCTGTGAACATTTGCCAAAATGCACGGTGAATTATCTACTGCTGTTTTAAAGATCAGGACTTGTTTGATTCCGTTCTCTTTCCATCCCCCTCTTCGCTAAGTGTTTTCTCCCCCTGTTCACTATGTGTTTTTAAAGGTATTTTTGGGAGCTAGAATCAGAAATATCAGAATAATCACAGTTAAAAATTGACAAGAAACAAAACTTTCTTGATTTCTGGTCAGATCTGTCATTTCAGGTGAAATATTACCAGGCTCTCTTCATGGCTAATCAAATCTTAAGCATGCACTGTGTCCAAGACAAAGTAACAAATCGTTGTGGTTTTACCCCAGCCGGCAGCTGAGCACCACACAGCCGCTTGTTTTCGCCCCCAGTGGGCAGGGAAAAAAACCCCAACCCACCAGACTCCCCTGAGCGATGATAACAACAGATGACAGTTTTACTGGGACAGCAAGGGAGTGAAAAACAACAACAGTACTGGTGATACACTATACCGTGCAACTCAAACCACACGCTCAGACCCGTTCTGAAACTGGACCGTCCCGGAGCCGTGCTGCCTCGAGAAGTACCGCCCCCTCCCGACCAGCCCCCCCGCTATGCTGAGCATGACGCCGTACGGTATGGAATACCTCCTTTGGCTAGTTTGGGTCACCTGTCCTGGCTGTGTCCCATCCCAGCTTTCAGTGAAATTAACTCAATTGTAGCCAAACCCAGAACACAAATCTAGAAAGGTTGCAGTCCAGAAACGGGGAGGAGAATAATTACACACGTATGTTATAAAACTAGTGGCAGGCATTGCTATTCCAGCATCGTTCATGACCCCGACAACCAACGTACCAAAAGGATTGGAAATGAAGGAGGCTGACCTTTTAGCCAAGAATGTGCTTCCTCCCTTTAGCCTGTTTAATGACAGCACAAACTTGATTGAGATGGTTTTCAAGCTCAAAATAAGCAGAAAGTAACTGATTTGAGGATCACCTGTCTGTAGTGGATGTGATGTGAAGCTGCTCCCAATATAGCCCACAAAAATTGACTGGAAAGTGAGAGAAGGGAGAATAGGGAGGTGAAAAAAAATAGTCTGTATCAAACAGCATCAAGGAGTTGTGATTAGATTCACTATCAGAATGTGCCCCTCCCCTGCTGTTACACGGAAGATAATCAAAACTTGCCTAATAGTAGCTTTGCTGAATCTGTAGCAGACGTAAAGTTACTGTCACGTATCCCGTAGTACCTGGCAATGGTTACGCCTTAGGTGACGTAGGGTGTTACTGTGCTCTGAAGGTGTATGGTAACCTGGCAGAGCTATTTTAAGTCCCAGTGAGTGGCCTGAGATGGCAGGTGCCTCCAGGGCCGCGTTGGCTCTGCAGTCTCTGCTACTGAAGAGCCAGTGTCCAGTCCATGCTCATGAATGATGAGGCAAGCAGTAACCTCCCTTTGCCTGCTATTGGTTTCTTGCCCAGGAAACAAAAAGTTGTGGGGGGAATAAACAGTTCCTGCGTGGTGCCTCATTAGCTTGCTCTCTCCTCCCTTCTTGCACAGTGATATCCCAGCGATGCTTGGAGTCCCTTTACGCCTGCAGCGTTCAGAGGAGTCACATCTCTTTAAACACAACAAACTCCTAACTGGGAAAATATATGCCCACTCCTCAAACCATCCGTACTCACATGTGAATAGAGATAGATTCAGGAGATTGTAACACATTCATGCATAAAAATGGAGAATAGCTAATTCTGATGTCCTAGAGGAAACTGCTGCAGAGTTGTTATATTCCTAAGAAAAATTATCACATTTGTGCAGCCTGTATTCAATATTTACAAACAGAACAAAGATGGAACATTTGATCATCTGGCAGTGGACCAAGAACGCTCCCTCAGAACTGTGAGCAGAGGTATCTTGAGGCCAACAAATTGTGTCCGAATCTTGTAGGAGCGATTATAGTTAGTAAAATGATGAGGACATACAAAGCAGGCTCTGCCTACAAAAATGTGTAGGTAAATAAGGTCATAGGAGAGTATGACAATCAGGTAAAACTGGCATTTTTTTCAGGCAGTACAGTTGAAAACAAATTATGGGACTTGTGTGTAAATAACCAATATCCAGATGCAAAACCCTTACAGATGTTTTACTAAATATATGAAATTTGCAAATAACCCTAAAACTGTTCAGAGATTAACAAAATAAAAGAGATTACAGTGTTAATAGTCAAGAGCATATAAAAACTGTCAGCTAGCAGTGCAAAAAAATGTGTAGAATAAGAGTCATGCAGAAAGCAATATATTTATCAATAGTAAATGAATGAAATAAAGACCTTGATACTGGGATTCAATTGATTCAGTTTGACTTATAGGGGAAGAAGTATTCGTGAAAGCAAGAAGAAAGCTATGTGTATATTTGTTCATAAAGAAATAATTATACAGTGTTTGTTATGAGAGATATTTGACAATTAATTTTGCATAACATTTTTCATTTTAATTATTGTTTTTCCTTGTATTCTGACAGTAATAAATTACTTGTAGGCTAATGAAAACTGTCAGGAAGAACAAAAATAAAGCCTACAAAGGAGCTTGCTGCATATTTTTATCTCCAGCAGCTCTGACAACAATATTTGCATATAATTGGACTTCTGGGAAATACAGAGATTCTTTGGTGGCAGTCTGAGGAGCTGCCTGAAAGCTGGTTAATCACTGATTGTTTTGCAATGATGGTATTAATAGAAAAGGGTTTCAGCAATAGCAAAATCTACCTTCTGTCCCTTTCTTTCAGCACATCAACAGTCTTTCTGTTTTCCACTTTATGATGGTATTTAGGGTCTTTAATTGACTGTCTCAGAGTGAATGCAGTGAAGTGGAGAATACAGTATGGAAGGTGAGTTTTAAGGTGAACAAACCAAGAAAACAGCAGTGTATTCAGAGCGACATATCTGCTGCTGGCACTGAGAATCGAGATGCTTGCAGCTGTTTCAGCTGTTCAGGGTTAAATTTGTGAGACGTATTCTCTCTTCTGAGTCAAAAAAAATAAAAAAATTCAGCAATTGTTTTGTCCTGCTGCAGTTAAGGTAGGATTTTTAAAATTGACAAGGAAATATGAGACACAGTAATGTCCTATTTGAGAAACAGTAAATGACAATGCAATTAAAGGCATTAAAAGCATTAAAGACATTTTCAAAATTGGTCTTTGACAAGCACGTGCTCACTTCGATTGCACTCAAGGTCAACTGGTCCTTTGATGGCAGCACTCAGAGGTTCACTTGTTTCTGTGTCCTGCAGCACTTGTTCTATGTTTAAGCTACTTTCCAGGAATTAACTCACACACTGGAGTGAAAGGGCATCTTTTCCCACGCCTCTTCACTTCCATGCCTCACTATGCTTGATTTGTCCTTTAATGTTTTCTTAATGGCATCTCTAGGTTTGCCTTTGCAAGGATTGGGTTGTGGGTCTAAACAGATCAACTCTGTCGATAATAAATTCAGGGTAACTCACAAGAATTAATCACTCGAGGTTGATGTCAATGGCATATTTTTCCAATAAGAATATTGATTTGACAATGATAAGACTACCAAAACTTTAAAGGCCAAGAAAATTGCAACCTATAAATCTCGGTGTTATAAATGTATGTGTATTGTATGCAAGAGCTTTGTGCTTCAGATTCAAAGATACAAATTAGAAGTACCATCCTTTATGGCATTTATCTTGTTGTAAACCACAGATTTATTGTAACTTTACAAGACTTTATAGAGGATGAGGCAACAGCAACATTTAATATATGGCATGAAAATTTGTGATTGAAAATTACAGTGTACAAATATTCTCGATCAAGAACTGAAAACTTCTAGGATAGTTAGTACATGGTGTCCAGACAAAACTGTGAATGACAGTTGAGGCTCAAAGCTGCACATTAGCCAAAACTGAGGAATTTAACAGATAAAAGATTTAAAAGAGAAGGGCAGTATTTGATACATGTATGGCAAGGTATGATCCAGCTGAAGAAAGTATGATTTTGTAGAGCTTTTATAATTTAACCAAAAGTCCTTCTCACACAACTCTGAAAAAGAAGAAAATTTTTGTTTTCTGAGTTAGTTCTTAAAAACGTAATTTTCTATAATGTCTATAACAGGTGATATTATAAATTTGGTCTAGGATCAAGAAATTGTCTTTGATCTCTTTGATTTGGATTCTGCCTGCCTATTCCCCTCAGATATGAGGAGGCTTACGTGATACCCTACCACCTCTGAAGCAGTCCTAGATTGTTGCATATGGATAATGTTCCAGGACATACAGATGGTGTGCTTTTCCTTAGCCATGGGGAAGATACATCTGAATGACTTTATTTGATTTGAGACACGTTTGTCGTATATTTTGGGTGAAAAATATCTTTTCTGATTTCACCATTTCCTCTCTCCCGTGAATTTCCTTTTGTAGGTAATCACTTGTGGCCCCCTCAAAGGCCTTTTAATATTGAAGCCAGTGTTATCTTGACAGTTACAGTAAAATAGGAGGATGGCGAATTTAAACCCATATTTCTAATATTACTCCATCTCACTTACTTTTCTCTTTATGCAGGCAAAATTCCACGCATGTAAGGCCTTGATCCATTATAATCATATCAGCTGAAATTAAATGGCAGTTAATATTTATAGGGAGATCTACAACTTTACGATTTATCAAGTACTGAAAAGTATTATGGCAATCTCATAATTACATGTAATAAAGCAATATCTATCTTCTGTTTCGGTAAATCCCAGAAGTCTGTTCTTCTGTCTGTTCTGTTAGCCAGCCAACATGAAGTCGACTCTTCACCAACAGAACACACTTGTCACCAACAAGATACACTTGAATTAAACACCTAAGTTTATTCATGTTTCTTGTGCCTGAGGATGTTAGATTCAAAGAAAAAATAAAATGTGTAAGATCTCAATTAATGAATACAAGCAAATAACTAATTTCTAAGACCATGAGTTTAAAATCTGGAGGGAAGTCAGATAGCGCTGTAAGTTCTATTACAAGCTCCTTGTTACCTCTGGGACTTAGTCTACATTATGGTACATCATGTCTGTACCTTCCCAAATCAAATAGGTTCATGCTTAATTCACCAAAATCGCGGCCTCCACCATTATGAAAAGTGTAAATTGCTTAAAAAACATACTTGAGTTGCTGAAGGTATTTTACGTTAAAACAAGATTTACAAATTTGGCCAGATGCATCAGTGTTTATCCTTCAATTTCCACTGCTATCAGGTACAGTCATAAATAATATATAATTATTAAAATATGCTGTCAAGTGTTTTCAGAAGCGTAGATCGTCACAGATTTATATATGTACATCTGCTAGTTTACTTCGGTTGAGGATGTATAAATAAAGGTGGATAAATATGGAAAGGAAAATAACATGACTGAGTGGAAAGAAGCATTCTCATAGATAAAGTATCTTCCTTCGATTCTGCAGTGTTCTGCACATCTCCTCTCAGCTATATTACCACTCTTACATAGTCGTGTCCCCTGGAATCATACCAAATGAGGCCTTCAGATGGGAAATTTTTTTCCAGAGAGACTTGTTACTCAGCAATAAATTATTTTCAGCCATCCACATTGTTGAATGGAGCACATTTTATTAGTGGTGTTAAAATATTAGCATCTATTAAAACCAACACCTAAATAAACCTGGAAAGTTCTCTTTATGATTATCTCATCATTTTCATGTAAAGAAATACTTAGATGTTCATACTGCTGGTAATTAAAACTCATTGGGGTGCTAGTAGTGGTTGACTTTTGGGTAGGCAAACGTTAAAGATGTTATGAGCAGCAGCCTGAGTTACTTGTTTCTTCTGTGATTTGTTAGTGACACTGTAAGATGGTCTCTCCTTAAGCAGAGGTAACTCTGCACAGTAAGACACTGCTTATTACAAATTAGAGAAAAGCATTTTAACTTATGTACGTTTAGGAATGGACATGCAACCGCTGATTAAATACAGTTCATACTATCCTAATTTTATTATATATATTATTTAGTATAATGACTAATGACTAAAGCTCAAATAGAATAATTTTGTTTGGTTTGGTTTGTTTTAACCACCAAAAATGTGAATTCTGATATTTAGCTTCTTCAGTGTTCAGGTTTTCCACTGAGAAAGGAGATGAAGCACTACGCAGTTCAAATGTGGAAGTTGTTGTTCTGATGTTGTACATTTCTAGCCTCCTCCTTGGGCTGTAGCTTCTCTTTCTATAGCTATCAGGAGTTAAGACAAGCTTAGGTGAATACTTATAGTTAAGCAGAGATGATTCAAGGGAAGTTTAACTCAATTGGACCAGGACCTTGCAGCAACCTGAATAAACAGCTTTTGTTAAATATTTCAGGTTTTTTGGCTTTTAGAGGCCAGGCTTTCAATGCAAAATAAAGTTGACCCAATTCAATTTGTAAAGAGTCTTGGTGAAAAACAATGTCTAATTCTTGAGTTACAGCTATGCTGTTGACTACAGCTTTGTGAGGAAAGTTATTTCTGTGCTGGGTGCTGCAGTGTAGTCAGAGATGCCTAAACACGCTTGATGTCAGAAGCCTATTAGCCACAGAAGCTCATGGCTCAGCAACAAGGCATTCAAACTGAATAAAGTCATCTTTAAAAATGTTTCCCAAGCTTTGACCAGAATGCATCTTTACATTGTAAGAAAAGAACATGAAAGTACTGCAGATATTGCAAGGATAGGTAGAGACTATCTTCACAGAAACATAGGTTGATCTATGCTACCTAGTGTCAGGTATTGAGGACACTATGGCAACCAGTGTAAAATACCTCAAATAAAGCAAATAGACATTCAAAAGTGTATAGCAGGCTTTTGTCACTGCTCAGCATGAAAGAGTTGGGGAGGATTTGAACACAGAGGCCTCATCTGTAAGGGCAATAGCAACTAACACCATTGAAACATTTTGGGTTTTTGAGACACAGAAGGTAGAAGGCAAAAGAGTTAAGATAATACACAGAATATTAAGAGATCTTTATTTTAACAATATCACTCATCCATCCTTTATATCTGTCAACATTTTGACAGGGAATCCTCCCATTTTAATTTTACCTTTTTCAAAATTGGTTGTTTGCTTTTTTTTTTTTTGATGACAGCAATAGATATCCTTTTTAGAGAAAAACAGAAAAGATTCCTTGAAGAGGGTTAAAAAAGCATAACTTTAACTGTACCGAAGGAAGAAGGCAAGTGTAAAAAGAGGTTTAAAAAGAAGGCTGAAGAGAGAACAAGTAGCTTCTGTCTTTCACGGTGACTTTTTCTTAATCTTACTGCTAAGGTATCACAGGTACACAGCATGGATTTTTCATTCGGTCTGATATGTGGCAAACCTGTGCTCAGCAAAGATTTATTTAAGCTGTTGTCTTCATTCGATATGTTTTCTGACAGGCTTAGAGGGAACCTGTGGAAGATATAGTACTGATCAGTTCAATCAAGCCATTATTAAACTGCAGGGGAAACTGAAGACAGAGACAAGAAGGCAAGGCAAGGCAAGCCAAGAGAGTCAGAAAGCCAGTGGCAGGGAGAAAAGGCTCCAGCTTTACTTGCTTGGTGGTACTGAGGATTTAGTCAAAACCTGGACTGGCGGTGAGGTCATTTAAGCTTGACTCCTTTGACTTGTCTGCTCAGGCCATCACTATGAGGATGGCAAAAGTCCACTGATGATACGCTGGATTGTAGGGTCTCAGAATAAATTTTATGACAGCTGTCATAGAGAAACCAGTTCCTTTCAGCCTATTCCTGGGAACGGCATGATAGTAGTGTATCTGCTACTGGCTGGCTAGTTAAGCCAAGGAGCCTACAAATTAATTGTGGGTGGATTCACCCACTTTCTCTGTCAATTCTGTGGTGGTACAATAAAGTGACATCCCTTTGCACACTTGTTTCTCAAGTGTTTAATTGGAAAATGTCTTCTAATTATTGCTCATGAGATTTCTGAGCATATTTACTGATTTTCCAAACATTGAAGGAATATAAAGCCAATCTGGTAAGCTACAGAAATGTGATTGCACCACAGCACATACTTGGATACCATGAAGCATTCTATTAGTATTCTTTGAAGCTAGAGCATGGTATTTTATAATTTTCATTTGAAATGAAAATTAACTTAGCAAAACTCCAATGAACAGAAAATGACATACTTAAAGAGATTACAAGCAGAGGGCTACATCAGAACCTTAAATTAACTAAAAATAACTTAGTAAGGTGAATGAAGAGGACTATCAATATTAAATCAAAGTAAAAAGAAAATGGTTTTATAATGCCTTTTACGGTATACTCTTTAATATGTGATAACCATATTGGAAATTCATTAGTATGCAGAAAACCATGGGAACCATATGGAAATACATCTTACAAAGGACTAGCACACAATAAATTTTACAAAGGGCATAAAATATCTTTAGGATGAATGATCACTCTGAAAGTAATGTGCACTAAAATTGTAGGAGTGGTATTCACTCATTAGTTGTATGAAGCCATTAACTGCACAAAATCATTCTTTTTTGCATAACCATTTGTCATATAAAATCATTAGCTCCCTCATAAAATTGTTAGAAATGTGAAATGATTTTTCAAAAAAATCATTAGTTACAGGGTATTACATTATAAAAATCAGTGGCATATTACTTCATCATTTTCTGCATAAAAATGTGTCGGTTATGCAAAATCATTTATGTTGATAAATAACTTTTTAAGTAGCTTTATTGTCCAATAGTCAGGCTGTTAGCTGTTCGGTTTCAATAGTAATTTTTATGGCAAGACATTTATTAGTTATGAAAAACTCTGAAATGAACTTGAACAAACATTACTTTCCACCCTGCTAAAATTGACAGTTTTAAAAAGCGATCTTGTTCCCTGTAAATGTGCTCTTAGAGTTTTGAATAGTAGCAGCTGTTCCCATTTATTTACCATCATTTTGTCGATGTTTGAATTCTATTCACTCCAGTTTTCAGGTTCTCATTCTCACATCCTAAGTTAAATTCAGGTAAAAGTTTTCATAGCAGTGTTTTTGGTCATATCATGGGTAGTTTTACATAGACCCCAGTTGTACTAGGAAGAGTGATTTACGCATCAAAATGGAACACATTGTCTTGCTCTCTCACATGGTAGTCAGAAAACTTTTAAGCACGTTAGGATCAGTTAATTTCTGCAGGCTAGAAGTTTGAAATTTAGAAGCTGTGCTTTGACAGGAACTGATATCTGTGAGAGCCATGAGAAGATATCCAGCACCGTGGAAGAAAACCCACAGATTTCTAGCTTGTAACATCTCTGCCGGGGAAAGCGGCCTTCTTGAGCATAGTTATTCAAGGCCAGCTATTAGCTTTATTCATAGAAGCCAGAAAACTGTTTTTCTCCCAAGGAGTCTATAGTCTGACTTACCTACTGTTGCCAACTGATGGATAAGGGATAAGAGAGAAACAGGTGACAGATCAGCAGATCAAATACTGACTTCTGTGTTACAAAAGTAATCCATGTCATGTCAAACCCACTAAAGTTCCTTGAATCTCAGCTGTGGTGGCTTGACCCTGGCCAACAACTAGGCACCCACCCAGCTGCTTGCTCACTCCCTTCCCCAGTGGAATAGGGAAGAAAATCAGAAGAGTGAAAGTGAGAAACAACTCATCGGTCATGATAAAGACAGTTTAATAAGTGAAAAAGGGAGAGAAAAAAAATGGTGCAAAAGCAACCATTTACCATTCTCCACAAACAAGACCAATGCCTAGCCAGTCTATGAGCAACATCTACTTGGGAAAAACTGCATCCCCAGTTCTCATTGTTGAGCATGGTGCTACATGACAAGGAAAATTCCTTTGATCAGTTTGGGTCAGTTTTTCTGGCTGTGTCACCTTCTAACCCCTTGCCAGACTCCAGCCTACTCACTGCAAGGGTAGAGTGAGAAACTTGGTCAGCAAAAGACTTGATCCTGTTCAAGCACTGTTCAGCAATAGGTAAAACTGTATGTTGTAAACTGTTTTACTCATAAATCCAAAACACAGCACCATAAGCGCTACTATGAAGAAAGTTAACTTCATTCCAGTCAGATGCTGTACCTCACTACATCAGCTGCCTAGCTAAACTATACCTAAAGAGATAGAACACAAACTAAAAAAAACAAAAAAAAGCTTGAAATCAGAAAAAGCTGCCCCAAATCCACTTCCAAAGCTACACTGCAGTATTTTGAGGAGGCATGGCAGCTTATGTGGTAATAGATTGTGTTTATGGCAAAAATTATAAGCTTAAGCTAGTGTTTCGCTCCATGTAATTTGGTATAGTCTTTAAAGTAGAAAACAGTAACGTCAGCTGAAATTCAGTCTTACAGAAATGTTTTAAGTGCAACAGAAGTACTGGCAGCTTGCTCTAGGTGGGAAACTTCTGGTTATGGGCTAGGATCTGGACTAGCTTTGGTTTGTGATGTTAGGAATGAAGGCATTTAAAAGGGCCGAGCAAGTGACCACTAAACTGAACAAAAGTAAGTTTTCTTTCAAAAGATATTATGTATGTTCTCTTCCATCCCTATCTCACCCTGTTTCTCTAAACAAAATCGTTATTATTTTTGAGTCTTAATGCTGCATCCATCCCTCTGGGATTTCTGGGTTGTGGTATTAGACTCAAGAGCTAAAACGGTGATAGAATATTGCTTTGTTGAGATTATCTGTTTACACAAAAGCAGAGCATGGGTGGCCTCTAGCCCTTCATGATTCTCTGTTAAGGAGCCTTTTCATTTCTGCATGTGCTTTCATAAGATATTCTGCTTTAAGTCCTCCAGCTCTGGATTGTTGGTTCTGTGGCGCAATCCAGCCGTGTATTGTGAAGGGACTGATTTACTTGTCACAGTGTGACTCTGGTCTTTCCAGCTGTGCAAATTCTTGGTAACAGAAAAATCGGATCCTGGAAAGCAATCCTGAGGCAATACTTTCCTCTCATGATAGCAAGTAATTGGAACGTAAGTTTTCTTATTGTTATGATTATTGCTGGTGTAAGAAGGATTTCGGTCACACAGATATATGCAACTGTGCTTACATAATTGTTTCAGCAAGTGCAGGGGAAAAAAAGTGGGAGAGAGAGAGAGCAAGTGAGAGTAAGAGAGACCATGAGAGAGGAGGCATGCAATTCCTCACAGGCTCCCAGTAATTCATCCTGAACAGGCAAGCAACTCCAATGTGCACAGTAGCTGAGCAACTCAGCTTAAACTAGAAAGCAGAAAAATCAATATGCCTTCTCTAAGCTATTAAAAAGTACTGCAGTTGTCCAGGTCATTATGCAGCAAACAGGTACTGCATTTTTCAATGAGAAACCTGTATTACAGAACAAACAGATTCCCTTATTTCAGTGCCTGGAAAAATCTCTTGCTGTTTTAACTTCTGTGGTTGGTATCTAGCCACACACCTGGCTGTTGGAATGAAGAGATACACCGCTGCTTTCTCCAGCTGGGCTTGCCTCTCTCACCTCGAGGCATTGGTCTTGGCTGATGCATTTTACTACCCTTATTGTCTCTCTCATCCTCATTCCAGAGGGCCACAATTTTAAAGTCTTTCAAGTGACCCTCATAACTGTAGTTTTCCTTCTACTTCTACCATCTATACCACCTATAATCCCTTCCCAATTAAATGATTTTTCTCACTTAAAACCTGAAACTAATATTATAAATGCGATTTGAGCTCCATTAGATCTTCAGTCTTCCTGAATTTTTACAATCTGCAACTTGACTAGACTATTATTTCCTTAGTTTCTGAGAGACCCTAATGATGTCCATGAGGACAAAAAACATTTTGAAAGAATACCTGCAATACAGTCCTCAGTACTACCAAATTATAAATAGTACAGAACAGTCTTAATTGTGATTTTGTAAAGAAAACAGGGTTGAAAAAGATCTTGAAAGGCCATTGCAATTCATTCACTCCTATTGCTGATAGACCTTTGTCTAACTTGTTCCTAACAGCCTCTTGCTCTTTCCAATGGATATTCTACAACATTCTCCAGGCAGTTTTTCCAGTGTCTGAATCTTTAATGTTAGTAATTTCCCTTTTTTAGTGCAATTTAAGCTCATTGCTTCTTGCCTTGTCATAAATGATCCATCGTCTGTCTATGTTCTTCCCCTCTGTCATACAAAGTAACTGACCCACACGACTCTCCAGAACAATGGAATAACAGTTACAGATTTGGAAACTTCCCATCTCAATTCCTTCTTTCACTTGCCCCCCCATTTTCTGATGCTTATCACAGAATAAATGTAACTCAACTGGACAAGGCTGTGAGAGGCTGCTCTAAATTGGCCCTGTTTTGAAGAAGGAATTAAAGTGCACACCCTTCACAGGTCCTAGCCAGCCAAAATTATTGTGCGTTTTATTTATAGGAACAGTACATCCCTGGTATGTATGGCAGCCACAAGCCAAATTCAGAAATCCTGCTACAAAACACAGGGGTACTGAAATCTTTTGCAGTCAGTCCCTTGAGTACTTGTGTCTTTGTGCCACGGATAAACTATTCTAATCTTTTTTTTTTTCCTCTTAAAAGAGTATTTCGATACAGATCAATGTACTCTGTTGAAAACTACAAACCAGAAAACACAACAAAACAAACAAAAAAATGCCATACAAACCCCCAAATCACATTTATTTCAGTCTTAGTCAGATACTTGGGGTGAAAACTTCATACCAAATACTCACAGGGTGGAAAAATTGCAAGCAGATAAAAACTGGTGCTTACAAAGAGAAGGTGATGGGCAACTTCACTAATAAGTAGTACAAAGCCCCACCACGCTTATGAATATATTATTTGAATGAAAATGTAGTTTTCCAAAACCAAAACAAAACCCAGTATCTGTCCTCCCCTTCCACCCATTAAAAATAATCAGAACATGCAACACCGTATTGTAAATGCAATATTTCATATCTATGTGGAGGTTACCATCTGAGGCCTGCACCATTCCCAGCAGCTTAGGTTGGAATAAGTGGTTGTCTAATGTTGCTATGGTTGAATGCCCCAGTGTCATATCTGTGCATGCTGTGAAAGCAGTGATAAACAAGATATATTTTTATTGCCCTGAATGTTCTGTGCATCAGTAAGGTATTTGTTAGGCTGGAAGAGGGTTCTGCAATAAGCCTATGCACCCTGGAGTGCAAAACCTAGCTTGGCCAGATTTCCATCCAGCCCAGAGGAGAGACCCATCAATCACATCTGATGGGATTAAGTGCAGATAACTCATGGCTTGTAGGATCTTATACTGTTAGTATGCTAAGAATTACATTTAAAATAAATGCCAAGAACATTTCAGTCATTTTTATTTTGGGAATTTGCCTGTGATTATAATCAGTCTAGCATCAGTCTAGTAAGCAACACGACCTTCTTTTGAGAAGCTTTGTCATCCTGCAGTAGTGCACTGATTGATGATTGGTTTAGGTGAAATGCAAATCCTCCCCCAAAATCCAGATTTTGGTAAATTAACTGTGCTTTCACAGAAAAGCCAGACATACTCTTGTGGGGCAAGATGAGAACACCATTCTGTAATACACTCAGATATTCTCTAACTGATAGGCTACAGATATGGCCACACGAATTGCATGCGTTTCCAGGACCTGTAGAATATGAGCATATGTTCTATAACTTTTTCTATAGCTTTTCCCTGGTTAAACTTCGTTTTTTCCTTCCATTGATTCTGGTTCAATGCACAAAAACAGGAAACTGAAAATATTCTTTTATATATTCTATGGCCATTGAACCACAAAGTACAGAGCCACGAATGCAATCTTTATAATGTAGAAATTTTATCCTTAGGGGCTTTGAAGAGCTTCGATCCCTTGCTGTGATAAACTAACATTTGTTTCTTAATGTTAGTTGACCTACATTAATACCGCTTAGCTAGGGATTTAGTTCTAGTATTCATGTGTGGAGTAAAAGTTTTATCCCATACCTTACGCATCCGCATCAAAGAATTAGTCCAACGACTGTTCTTGTAATCCATATTTTTTGTAATTCTTTCCTCTTGCTGAAGACTACTGCAGTGAAACCATTGTGAAAATAACATGAGAAGCTCTCTGTCTGTAAAATTAAGCTCCAAGGGGCAATACCGTAAGGTCCTGAATTGCAGCTTGCGAGTTTCTTGTATTTATGTAATGATTCAGTGTACATTTACATTCTGAGGGTCAGTGCCTCAAATTCTTGAGATATCGAGTGCTTTTACTGTCATCAGATGCAAAGAATTAAAATAGATTTCCATTCATTCTCACCAGAAGTTAACTCAAAACCTTTTGGAATAATACGGTTTGAATGTAGTGAAGGTCAATCCTGTTAGATAGCAGAAGTGGCATGTTTGAGAAAGATAAGCAATACTATTCATGGCAGTGTGGACTAGAATATTAGGAAAGGGAAGGTCAATGAAGGTTTCAATGAGACTCAAAATTTTGCTCCTTATTCAACATGTAGGAGGTGCACATATTTACATTTTTAGGCCCACTGTCACAGGGATGGTGACTTAGATGCCTTTTTCAGAATATGTTTTCTCGCTTCAGTACACAACTTGGACATCATTGTGCTTACACAGTTGGCACTGAAAGCCTTCAAAAATGATGGAGCATTCAAAGAAATAACACGTAGTTCTAAAATATTATATGTTCATGTTCTAATCTATCCTGCTATCTGACAGGAGGCTGTGATGTGAGTTATGTCAACTGAACCCCAGGATCTGCTTGGTTACTTTTAAGTGCAAGTGGGTTAGGAATGGAGAGTGAAAGGCAAAGGTCATGAACTCCTCTCCTACATGTTTCATGTACTCATCTCTGACTTCTAAATCAGATCTGTAGTTCCCTGATGTCTGATTAAGCTTCTGGTTAAATTGCTAGCTATGGCATTGCCCTGCGAGAGCTAGATATTTGGCTACAGACATTTCCAGTGCAGCCAGATGCAGATGCTTATATTGGCTTGGAGATGTGACCGCATTTAACAGCTAGTAATGTCAACACGCAGTCATGCAATACAGCTCATTTGTCATGCAAATCAAGGGCTGCCAAATGCCCGCCTTTTCTTATGTGAACTGTCTGCCAGGAAGATGTGGCAATTATCTTCGCACAGGTTCTTTAGCCTTAATCTGGAGATGCTTTAGACATTTATTAGAAATGCCTGGATCCAAGGTCACTGCCCAGCTGTCAGTTTCTTTTTTTCTAGTGTAAAGTAGGAAGCCCATAGCTCATCTCCTTAATTTTTTTTTTATTTTTTTTTAAATAGAGCTACTGGTGGAGATGAAGCAGTAGGGGTACAGTAACTCCTTTCAACTCAGCTCAGAGTCTGGAAAAGAAATACTCTTGCTGCAGGATGGCAAGGGTTAAAAGTATGACAATACATTTTATATTTGGAAGTACATATGTGCTCTGTACATGTGCCTTTAACATACAGTAAATGCATGTAAGGTCACTGCACACAATTGCAGGAAGAACCTGCCAAACTTGCCAGTACAAGCCATAAGGATTTTAAGTAGGAATATTCCTTGCTGTGTTTCATTTAGAAAAGCAGAGAGTCAGCAATTAGTGTTTTATGCTCCTGATGTTTAGCCTTCCTCTGTCATGTGATTCTTAATTCATACAGTAAAAAACCTGCCACTTCAAGATCTATGGGCTCCATTTGGGACCAGAATGCTGGATAATGATATTTGTTCCTAGTGTTTGTCACTGTTTGTGAGCCTGCTTAAGCAATTTCTCTGGAACCACAAGTTATATTGTTTGTGGAATTTGCCAGAGCATCCTGTATATGATAATGAGATGCAAAAACAGTTAGTACAAGCACAAACCAAAGATTTACATGGCCAATGTTATATGGCTCCTGTTTGCAAAACACATTCTTGTATCAGGGCACTGCCAGTCCTGTACCAGCCAGTGTGTACCAATCACAAAAAGCGTTTTCTAGCATTCTCTGTGTAACGTAAAATACATGTTTTTATTCACAAAAAATATATCTTTGGATAAAATCATATTTTCTTTCAGAAAAACTTTACAGAAATTGCATACAAATACATAATTACATAGAAGGCAATATGTTAATATTTTATCAAATTGTTGCTGGGAGGAGAATATTTTGCCTAGTGATGTTTGCAGAGGAGAACTAATACCTAAAACCAAAGCACTTAAAGAAAAACATAAATGTTGCTGGTTTACCAACTTCAATAGTGCTCAATTTTGGTACCAGAATTTTCATTCTAATAATGGATATATGTGATGCCAAAGGCACTGTGGCTAGGTGGCGATTCCAGCTTCTTCAAGCTCTCCCTCTGTTACTATGCTACCCTTCACAGAAGGCTAGGGTAGAATTTTTTTGTGCAAATAGAATGCCTGATGCTGAATGAATTGTCTCAAGAGGGTTACAAAATGATAGCATGCTTCCTAAAGCATAGGTCTAGGCAACAGTCAATAACATGACAGGATATTGAAACTATAATAAATTAAGATTCCCTTCCATTAGAAAAACCCCACATTGAATCCTGTTACCCCCATTCACAAGAACATACGCTGACTGTTTAGCTTGGCCTCAATTTTCAAGTCCGCATTAATGGTATTTTATGTAGATGGTTTAGACTATTGGCAGAGGTTAACTTTAAATTTACATGGTATAATCTCTGCAGTTAATAGTGGTAACCAAAGTTCTTTCAACCCCATCTTTGACTATGAAGTTCATTTGCAGATGAATGTGTATGTTCTTTTAGTTTACTTAGATGTATGCCTTCACTCCATCAACAGCTTTTTCCTGGCACTGTGTGTTGTGCCCATGTTTTATTCCACCTGGCAAAGGAAATTGCAGGAACCAAGGGACTGGTGACAAAAATGATTAGTGACTGGAAATACTTCTGCATGAGGAAATTGAAAAGTTTGGCACTGCTTCTTACAAAGGAAGTAAATGAGAGTATAGCAAGTAATAAATGAAAAGACAGATTGCTATTTCTCAAGAACTAACTGCCTTTCCCTGATCAGATTAGCCCAACAGACTGTTTAGTCATACTCTACGGAGGTGATTACAACCAACATTTCTATGAATAAGAGTATTGAATTCTATAGATTTTCAGGATAATTTCCATAGAAACAGCTTGTTTTTATCCCTGTTCACTTCCATACACATGCCTTACAGCAAAACTGTATAGCTAACAAACATAATAAAAATGGTTTGCATGTACAATTTTATACTCCTGCACTGGATCAGAACTGCCATCAGCCAAACCTTCCATAAAAATTTGGAACTCTGAGATAATCAGGCAGAAGGGAATTTTTGCCTATACAGGCAGGGAATTTTTGCCACCTCGACTTGTATAAAGGAAAGATTACTGAAGACTTATAAGAGTCTGCTGATTACATGGAAAAACACCACAGGGGTCTTTTTTGTTGTTGATTTGTTTTTGTTTTTGTTTTTGTTTTTTTCTTCCTGAACCTTGCTTTCCATGTTGTTCTCTGCTACCCTTTCCTTCCATTGATCAGATTAATACACCTTTTTGAGTACACTGGCCATTCTCCCCTGCCTGGGTAATCTTTTTACCCCTGCAGAGGCTATAGTGCCTTGGTCACTGGTGGTTGATGAAAGGGGGGGTTAGTCGTGGCCATATCTGGGAACGGTGTGAGATTCCTGCAGGTTAGGTAGCTCTGGTTTGCAAAACTCCATCCAAGAATAAACTTCATGTTATGTTTTGCAACAGCAAAGGCGGGGTGGGGAAGCAAGGGAGCTCATAATATTTATAACTATAATGGAATATAATCAATATATTAGCTACACTCAATAACATAGAGAAATGTCTGAGTCTTCTCCTCTCCTGAATTATCTGCTGAAATTTTCAGTAGGAATTAATTAGTTTAAATATGTTATTAAATAAGCTAAATACTTATTAAATAGTATGTGAACAGACCTTCCTATATCACATTTCTTCTGTCCTCTTAAATCTAGCTTATCTGTCCTCAGATAGCTGAAAGTTCTTGCTAGGCTACTGTCTTCTCTCGTTATGATCTGGTAACTAAGCTTAGCCTAAAATTTGCCGGGTGTCTGAATAGGACCACACTGTGGTGCCTGTGTAGCTTCTGCAAGTCCCCACCTAAAGGCAATATTGGGGAAGCACAGAGGCTGGATATGGGCTGGGATCAAGGAGTCCTGGCCAGCATTCAGGTCCCTATCGGTTCTCTGGAACCAACCAGTATGTGAGCTGGTGCCTGGGCAGTGTGGATGCCTGGAGTTCACAGCCTAAATTAATAAAATTATACAGACTCAAACCAATGAAAAATGAGGTGTATATCTTTAAGTGAAATATTTCTTTTTCATATGGGAGGGAAAAAGAGGAGGAGGGTACCATTTTAAAGTGAAAAACTTTTAATACCTAGATTGGAAACAGAACCATAAAACTTAGTGTAAAGTTGCAGTTCTGTTTCTCTTTTCCAATAAGCTGCTAATGACTATTTTTTTCCCTTTGCAGTCTCCTCTCTTGGAATCTCCTGCCTTTGCCTTGTTTCCTTCTCCTGCTCTTCTTTTTTTACTGCTGCTGCTGCCTCCTCCTCCTTTCCATGAATCGTGTTCTTTTGCCCGATTAGTGTCAGTTTTGCTGCCTCTGAGACATTGCTTTTATAGTTATATTACAGGTATGAAGCCTACAGCTGTTCTGAGTCCTTCCATTCTCTTTTTAACGTGGTGTTTGCCTGTTGCACTAGGCACAGCTGTGCTTGTCATCGGCCTCAGATTTGAAACATGCCTAGGGAAAGTAAAAACTTCTAAAAGAAACAAACTTTTAAATGGTGAATCCAAACAAATTTGCATTAGAAGCAAACAGCCTGTGCCCCAGAATAAGGAGACAACAAACTAAGAAGGGAAATACTAATAACACATAGGTTAAGCAAACAGAACAAGAAAGGGAAAAATACCTGGAAATAATGATCAGTTTTTGAACAGCTTTGATTCCTCTGTCTCCATCTGCAGCTTGCAACATAAACAGTCTTCATGTTTAAAAACATGATGTATCAAAGGCAAAACTCTCACCTAGATGTATTAACTTGCTTTGTCAATGGTCCAAAATGCCAAGATGTTCTCTCCTCCACATATGTCACAACATCTGTGGACCTCATATGGCTTTTTAAAATTTCCTTTAAATTTTGTAATGTCTGTGTGGTTTCTTTAAAAAAAAAAGTTATACCTTGGGAGCAAGACAGCTGCTTCAACATTTTTATGCTTGTTTTTGAATTTACTGGATTGAATTAAAAAAGCTAAGTAAAAAGCCTAAACCCTTTTTTTAATTATAGCTATTCCAAGAAAATACATCAATGGTTCCGAGATGTTTTACATTATTGAATACTGTATTATTAACAAACTCATGCCTTACAACAGAAATGTATGTAAGAAAAAAAGTCCATCAAATCACTTCGTGAAAATAAACTGAAACCAAGGAGTCTGACACTAGGAATCTTAAATCTAGTACAGTAACAGAAATCATATTTATGAATTCATAGCATATATCAAAACATAAATATTATGTAAGTAGCCATTTATTTTAGGCACTTGGCAGTGTGGAATATTAATAAGAATGAATGAATCTGCATATTAAAGTTTAAAGCTATCTGTGTTATACTGCCTCATTAGCCAAAAAATTATCTTTGTCTGCCTTGCTAAATGGGGGAACACCCCAAAGCCTGATCCTCTGGTGGAAACACAGACTAAATAAACAGGGTTATAAGGTTTTAGTTGAGCCTGAAAGTTTTTGGCTTTGGAGCTTTAGTTCTGCATGGAGACGTGTACTAATCAGTCAAGCTCTCTCCAGAATCTGCAGAGCAGCAGGACAGCAGCACCTAGGCTTCTGTTTGGAAGAACAATTTTAAGTTTGTTTAATGTCTAAAAAAGGAATTAAATTTATTAATAACATAATGCTTTTAAAAATTCATTTACTTATCCAGTCAATGTGAAAGCAGTAAGTCCAGTTTAAAACAAAGACCAGTACCCTGCTGCCTTACGCATTTGGTTTAAGACATAACATCTGTTGTTGGGAGTTTGCAATCTAAATAAACAGAACAAGGAAGACTGAAACAACTTGAGTATCCTGAGTTTTATTGATGGGAAGTGTACAGAGATTAAAGTATTTGCCTAAGGACATATTAGGAGACAACAATGTTTAATGAATGCTTTTACTGTAAGATAAGATCCAGTGTACCTCAATCTCCTCATACTTCAGTCTGCTTTGATCAGTGGATATCAATGCCACTTTTTAAGGCATTTGAAAATAACTCATAGAGGAAATTGTCTGAGAACATCAGGAAGGTATGATGGAGAAAAATGAAAGTCGTAGCTTAGAGTGTGTCATGGTTCACAGTACTAAGAATAACTTCTTTAGTTTTTTACTTTTAACATTGAAGCATGCCAGTCATTAGTGTGATGCCTAGGAAGAAGCCTGGATTTAGCACTTATGTGTTTTTTATCCTAATCCACATAAACATTAACACATTCTTAACAGAAATATCTTCACAGATATTTCATACACAATTTTTTTGTTTAGGGAAGAACTAAGAAACCGTTCTCATATATTTCTTCCATACTGTTTCATAGGCATAAGAGAACACAGCAAAGAAAAAATCCAGACCTGCAGCAACCAGTGGAAAACAAGAGATAGTTTCCTTAGAGAGTGGCTGCCATGGCTTCACATCACATGGGCACACAGCAAGGAGATGCACTACACTGTCTCAGCAGGAAGTTCATACTCTTACCTTCTTCCTCAGAATTTGTTCCTGCCTCTGACTGTCTTCACAGTTGTCCCATTCTGTCCCTAAAGTGTGATATCTCTTTCTTTCAGAGCTTCTACTAAAGCTACTCTTCTTTTCTTCCTATCACCTCTTCTCCATTATCCCAACACCTGAAGAGTGGCTGTGGTGCATAACACTATAATAAGCCTTAAAAGAGATGATTTCTGAAGGGAAGAAACAAGCAGGCCTGATTTTCAAATAACCGATAGCTCACACATGGCAATTGTTCAGGGACTGAGGTGCAGAATGTGTGCAGCTGTGATGTGGTGCAGAGGTAGGCCTGCACAAATTTCATTCGCAAATGTATGACACCTTACAAAACAATCTGTTGGCTGTCAGCTGTGGATGACTTCTCCTCGCTTTGCAACTTTCCATCCATATTTTTGTAATCTCATGATTTGACAGGACTACAATGGCCAGATATTTCAGGTGCTCAGAGATAGTAAGTAGTGATTTGAAGAATATTAGACTTGTGGAAGAGGCATATGCAGACAGCCATACTGTATCCAGGAACCTAGTTGACTCATGAGCCTCCTGCACTCTCTGGCAGTGTGTAGTATGCACCTTCACAAAGAAGAGAACTTTTCCTTGAAATATGGTATTTTGTGACAGAAAAGGAGAAAAAGTAAACCAGAGTGCTCATCAGTGATCACAAGAATTTTGTTGTAGCTGATGAGGAATGTGTTGCCATGTACTCCTGAACAAGAAAAGAAGAAATTCAGAATTTCTAAAGTGTTCCTTTTCCCCTGTGTGAGTAGAAAAGGGCACTGGTTGAATAAGCTTGTTAAAATATCCTCATTTTTGCACATTTCATAAGGACATATATCTGCCAGAATAAATGATTTCAGGTATCTACTTTGGCTTAGTTTGTGGGAGACAAGATTGCAGTGAAAGGAGTTGTGTTTCCAGTGGATTTCAAGGCACCATGAGATTCGGGGTTGATATTAAATTGATTTAGTTTCATCTGAGCTATTTTGGGGTTAGAATCAGCTATTTCCACATGGATAGTAGTTTTACACACCTGAAACTATTTTTCCAGCTCACTGGAGAGTTTATCTGAAGAGGTTACATCTGTCACCTGGAAATACTCGGCTGTTAATAGATCATGTGACCACCCTCTCATTTTGCACTAGAAATAGCTACTTCTGGAAATGCCTCACTAACAGGGCTTGTGAACAGTTTGACTGTATTGCTACTGATTTCTGGTATCAAACACAGAGACAAAGGATTTTCAAGGAATAGTTCAAACCTTAAAAATTCAATTCTGTGTTAGAAGCAAAAGCATAATAGAGAGCTGTAGAAGTAGAAACATCTCAAAAAGGCTCACCAGACCTATAAGAACCATGGGCAGTTCAATTTCATCAGCTTGTGAAGTTGTCTTATTAGTCAGTGCAAATGATGGCATTCCTGTTCTAGGTCTACCGTCAAACTGTCAGCAGGCTGACATTGTAACTTCATCATGAAAATAAATATAAAGGTAAAAAACCCAACATTCTCACTTATTCTTCTAGGTTTTGCAGACCCAAAGGTTACAGAACTGATGGAAGATAAAATGAAGCAAATGACTGAAAAAACTCTAATCTTCCATCAAACTGATATAGGCCTATAAGGAAACAAGTGGAAGGCATTATTTTAAATGAGAGGTTTATGAAAGGCTATCAGTGACTTCACCTGTGTAGGAAAAATCTACAGTAAAAAGTACAGGTGTAAGTAATTTTCTGCAATTCAGTTTGTTATGCAAAAGCATTTTTGACTAAAAAACTTGATGAGAAAGCAGAGCAGAGGCTGAGCTACATTTGGAGATAGTTGGCAGATGTAAGTACCAGAAATTGAGAGCAATTGTCTAGACTAGCAAAAGTGATATAGCTAAGCACAATATGTTGAATTTGATAACTAAAAATGAACATGGTATTAAAAAGTCTAGTAGTCAGTGAGGTAAGGCTTTGAATGAGGATGGCTTTTTCAAGGAACTAGAGGTATAAAGTAGGACATTGGAGAACCATTTCTGGCTTGTTAGCAAATTTTTTTTGAGCCACATTTCCTCAAGGTATGGTCTTCTCTTTGTCTTGAGTTTTTATATTAATCTTATTACCACAAAAAACAATCTCTTGCGATGTGTGTACATAAAGAGCACATAAATCTCTTTTTTCTTTACCCTGCTGTTTTTATTTATCATGAAACACAAGTAGTAATAATAAGTATTATTCTTCTTCAGAAGAGATTTTTTGGACAGAGAGTCTAGTGATACTCTTCTCTATACACCTGAAATGACCTGAAATGTATGTAGAGCTTTAAGAATCAGAGAGATTCAAAACCCTCCACTGCAATGGCATTCATACACCAGTGCCAACAAACCACTTCCTGGAAATCCATTCCGTCAAAGGCGAAGGTTGTCTGCCTCTTTGGATGCCAGCCAGAGGCAACCAACAGGGTTACCACCATGGATATGATGCTTATAGAGGTATGCACTATCAGCTTGTAGATCCTTTGCCTTCACAGTCACCACACTGCTGAACTCATGCAGGTCTTTGCTCACCAAGCATTCTCCACCTTCGGGATGGCACTTGGTGAAAAAAATATTCTCATCTTTTCTATTTTAAAACTGCAAAAAAATCACTCACGTGATAAAAGCCAAAACTATCCTATCTTTTCCTTTTGTGGACCAATTCTTTGTTGATATTACTCATCTCAGTAGCTGTTTACTTAGCTAAAAAGAAGTTTCATAGTGGCTTTTAAAATGTCTTTTAAAGTGATCAAGAAATGATACCAAACTGGTTTTCCTTGTTTATAAAACTGTAACACTGACTGAAGTACATCTGTATTCATTCTAAATCAACTGAAAATAAACAAAATCTTTATTTTCTTCGAACTGAAGGCAACAGCATAGAGGTGCATTATAAGCTAATAAATACACTTATTAAAGTAGTACACAGTAGCGATTTGTTGAAAGCCCATCAAGCCTAAATCTTTATTCAGTCAAAATGTCCTGTTTTGGGAAGTAAAAGAAAAAATGGCTGATACCGGTGGTACTGATTCCAATCTCACTTGCAATTGTTAAATCTATTTAAAATTCCCTGAATTTACCAGATTTATTTTTAAAAAAAGACTAAAAGTGGGATGAGAACTACATCCAGATGGTGTTTGATACCTCTTACCATTAGGATTTTCATTCATAAGTGATGTCCATATTATGCCTTCTCTACAGTAAGGAGATTATAAATAATCTGCTTGTGTTCTTTATGAATAAATTACTCTTCTCCTCCATCTTACAGAAACCCAGAGAGGGAAAAAAAAAATAACCAGAACACACCACACTTAACAGAATCACAGAATGGACCATGTCCAGGCAGCTTCTGAATATCTCCAAGGAGGGATATTCCACAACCTCTCTAGGCAACCTCTGCCAGCACTCCTTATGGTCAGACAGAGCTTTCTATGTTTCAGTTTGTGCCCATTGCCTCTGGTCCTGTCACTGGGCACCGCTGCAAAGAGCCTGTCTCTCTCTGCACCCTCCCTTCACGTATTTGTACACATGGATGTGATGTCCCTGAGCCTTCTCTTCTCCAGGCTGAAGAATCCCAGCTCTCTCAACTGCTCCTATGAGAGATGGTCTAGTTCCTTAATCACCTTACTGGCTGTTAACAACTTCAAGTCTTTATCCAGTTAAAAATGTATCTATATTTTAATTCTTTAAGCATTGAATTCAACTGTCCTCTAAGAAAGAAAAATGTTTTATTTTGATACATTAATTAGGGAGAAAAAATAGTCATAATTTAGAATTTATTTTACAATAATGAAGTCTGACATTCTGAGGAAATAACACTGCTTTTTAACTTTTGTGTCCAGGGCAAAAAATAAGAACCTCGAACGGTTATGACAAATGTTATTTTTTAGTAGAATTATCTTATTACTCACATTACTTTTTGCTATCATTGCATTATATTAACCCTCAAATTATGGATTTTTAGAATGATTCAATGTTACAAAATACAGAGACATAAGTGAATGTCTACATCCAGGTAGTCCTGCAGGAAGGAGGAAGAATGTGTAAGGGCAGGTTCCTTGTTAGTAAGAAATATCCAGGAGTTCTCTTACACGTGTGTATCAAGTGCCCAGATTTCTAAAAGAGAGCCTACTCTGAAGGCTGCTACTTCTCTCGTAGTCCTGACTAGGTTTTTATCCCCATCCTCTCAACAGTGAGACTAGGAAAGTCTTCTCAGTCTCCATCAACAGACTCTGTTGTAAGTAGTAGATTCTGCTGTGAGCATGCTGCTTCTCAGGACTGAATTGACCCTGACATCAGGTAGGGTAAAGGTAGCTTGAGGGGAGAAGGGACCAATAATAGACATTTCTCTTGTACCCTTTTTGGCAGTAGACATATTGCAGTTACCATCCTCTTCCATTCTGATATCTTCCATCAGCACTAAAGTTACCTGTTCTAAAAAACTAATGGCCAGAATCTGATCTTAGTGCTATATTAGCAGTAGTGCTGTTACTAGGAATTCTTGAAACTAGAACTGAGAATAAAACAAAGCCTTTTTATATTCTAAATATTTTCTCCTAAATATGTCATATCATTGCAAGAGAGCAATGGCTTTCAAAAACAAATGAATCACCTTAAATATAAATATTATGTGAAGTTGTGACATTAACTGTCTCTTTATATAAGCCCCAAAATAGACTTCCATTAGCAGACTCTGAAACTTGATTGCAGAAGTAGTGAATGATCAGTGTCTTTAATTTATATAAAAAAAGAGAGCAATTCATTCTTAAATTTAATAGGCATCATTATGAAAGATATGGAAGAAAAGGCTTTAAAATTAGCAAAATGTAAACCACCAGTTTTGTATAAATATGTAAATGACACATTAGTATTGTTAAAGGAAGACAAGAATAAACCTAACAAATTCACAAGGGAGATGTGAAAGGGTGGCAGGTTACCATTTCTTGGTACAATGATCATTAAGAAAGATGATTGTCTTTCACAGTTCAGAGAAAGGATACCAATTCAGATGCCAATTTAAATTATAAATCAAATTTTCATCCTACACTTCCAATGTAAAGTAGTCAAAACACTCGTTGATTAAGTACTTAAGAGTTGCGAAGCAGAATTCTGGAAGAAGAGGAACTTAATCATATTAGGGCTACATTGCCAAACAACAGTTTTCATTTACAACCCATTAACAAAAATAAAACAGGAAGAAATATTCAATCTGGAGCCACAAAGAAAAAGCAGTCTCCACATGAAAACAAAACAATGCTTGGTACACAGTACACAACAGAAGATGTTCAGAAATGTTCAGTCTTACCTAAGCCTGCCACCCCTGAAGGATATGAGTAGTCCTCATTCCAGGAGTTCTGACTCATTTTGTGGAGGTTTGGTTCCTTTAGGAAGGCATAAGATAGTTACATTTAAAAGTGAAGAATGTTTTTCAAGCCAAGATAAATACTGAGTTTTGTGAGTGGGAAGGCTGAAGAAAAAGCCACTTACCACACATTAAAGTCCTACCAGAAATGCAGGCAGTTCTATGCAAGTCCAAGGTTGCTCTTTTCAACTTTCTGCAGTCAGAAGCCAAGGTACGGTCCTTGGCTTCCATCTCGTAGGCTTTCCATGTGACAGCACTGATGGGTCAAAGAAGAATAGAGAGGCAGCTCTTAGATCCAGTGTCCTAGAAAGATTCTAGTGTCCCAAAAAAGCCAGAAAGAAGCATACAAGCACAGCTAGTGTCTTTTGGAAGCCTTATAGCAAGGGATAGTCCCTTTCATTTTAATAGGACTTTTTGCTGTATTTGTATTAGAGGATTAAAATTAAACTTTGCCTTTCAAAGTACACAAAAACTCCATTTGACACGATGCAGTCTTATGACTCTTGAGATAATATTTCAGGCAAGTGTACTGCATCAGGGTCAGAGATAGAAATAAAATTTTGGATTTTTTTTGTGTTGTCTTTTGCCTGTTATACAGCAGTTACAGGTCCAGGGCCAAAACAGGGTTTCTCTGAACTTCCTTAAATATTCCCCAGTAATATGGCCCACTGTCACAAGTGGCAGATAAGAACCATTTTCTCATTCAGGATTTTCTGATTTATTCTGGGGAACTGATAAACCTTAGAATAACCTCAGAGTACTGCGAAGACAGCTAGGTTTTCATTAACAGAGCTAGAGGATTCTCAGCTAACAGCGAATGGTTAAATATGCTTGACCAAGATAGCACTATTATTCATGTTATTTGAGAAAATTAGTGTTGGATTACCTGTTTCTAGAGCAAACCACAGTTGTAAGAGAAAGTACATTGTTTGTTCAATATTGCTAGTCTGAAATCTTATCAAAGTTTAAGATTAAGGCTAGAATTCTGGGCCAGTGTTTCTGTCTTGTATAACATACTGTTTTTTGGGTTTTTTTTGTAAGTGAATTGCATGCTTCCTCTGGTGTCCTAAGCAACAGATGTCTCATTAGCACCTGAGCTATGCCAGCTTCTGTAGAAGGCTGCAAACTGATTAAACACATGCTCCATTTTTATCTCTTTATGAGTCATTACTTAAAGGTTTTATCACCAGATTGCCACACTTAATTACATGTAACCATAATTAAATATGAATATCTGCAGACCTGGTTTTTTATTTTTTGCTATAACTTCAATAAAATATTTTCCTGTTTGCTGATGAAATGCTATAGGAAAGGAGACAAATAAAAAGGGAAAGAAGCAGCCAATGAGAATTATCAAATATATAAAAAATGTCTATCAAGTATCTATCAAAAATCCTTGTGAACTATTTAGAAAGGTATTTTTTTTCTAAATAAGGATTGCATTGTGTGATAAAGATATAAGGCAGAAAACAATGCTTTGATAGTTGAAGATGTCATCTGTTATCCACTACACAGATGTAAGTATACAGCATTCCCTCCAGTCCTTGGGAAATTTGCAGAGTGAGTCCTCTTGGAACACTGTTTTAAACATATGAAGTCTTTGGGAACTATTGGCATGTATTTACAGAGGCTAAAGAGTGCCTCAAAAATGTCTCTACCTTATATGATCAAATGGCTAGCTTGGCAGATGATTAGAGAGCAGTAGGTGTCATTTATCTTGAGTTCTGCAAGGCTCCTGATACTGTCTCTCAATACTCTTGTATTTAAGTTGCGATGACATGGTTTGGCTGATTAGACAACTAAATGAGTAAAAAAAGTGTTTAGATGATTGGTCTTACTGAGTTAATTGGTTATACTCTACCTGGATGCATGTGCTAAGTGGACTACTTGTAGCAGGGGACTGTCTTGGGGCCTGTCCCATTCAACACCTTTATCAGTGACATAAGGGAAGTAATAGAGTGTTTGTTCATAAAGTTTTCAAAAGGCACCAAATTAGGGGAAGGCAATACATTCAAACATGGGGCTGCCATCCAGAAAGACTTAGGTGGGTTGGGTCAACGGGAACCTTATGAAATCCCACCATGACATGCACATGAGTTATGCACAGTCACGCACATGAGGAGGAAATTGTTGCAGCCGTATTAAGATGGGAAGTAGCTTTCCTGAACTAGGCCCTGTGGGTCACGGTTCACAGTGCACTGAATGTGAGTCACCAGTATGCCCTGTCAGCAAAGAAAGAACCTGGGCCATATGTCATCAGATTAAGAGAAGCGATTATCCCCTGCTGCTCGGCACTCAGACTGCATGATGATACTGTGTACCATTTATGCCATTTTGAAACAAGATGTACATGATAAACTAGATCATTTTGACCAGAGAGCCACAAACATGGTGATTGGCCAGAGTACTTGCCCTATAAGGAGGAGGAACCAGAGCTCATTCAGCCAGGAGAAGAAATGGATTCAAGAGGACCTAGCACACTGATCATCATTGTGTGTGGAGAGAGCACAAGAGAAAACAGGCATAAGGTGAAATGAAAGACCTTCAGACTGTGTATAAGGAAAATGTTTTTACCATGAATACAGCCAACCAGTAGCACAGGTTGCCAAGGTGGTTTGTACACTCTCCATCCTTGTAGGTTTTCAAAACCAAACTGGATAAAACCCTGAACAACCTGATCTGATTTTTTAGCTGACCCTGGTTGAAGCAAGAACTTGGACTAGAGAACTCCTGAGGTTCCTTCCAACCTGAATTTTACTATGACTCAACTTTGCCCATTTCGAAACCTGCCAGGATAGGTACTGGTGCAGGATATTACCCACAGAAAGCTATGAGACTAGACTTTTTTGTAACCATAAAAATGCTATTCACAGAGGACTGTGAATTTTAAAAATATTCAGGTTAGAGTCTGGGATATTACAAGTTATGCAATTCAAATGATCTTACTTTGGTACGTTATAGACACATAATGATTGTCAAGTAATATAAAAAACCCCAAACAAACCAAAACCTTGTTTCTTTAGAGGTTATGGAAAAGGAACACACATATAGACAGTTTCCAATTTTCAGAAGTTCCCCTGGTAGATATTGTACCTAAAAAAAGAATGATTTCATTGTTAAGGTAAGAGCACATTATTTTATTGAGTTTATTTCACCAAGAGCATTGGTAGGGCAAGAGCTATGCTAATGTTTTTTGAATGCTTGTAGGCTCAGAAGGCACAACCTGAGCTGAGTGTTGCACAGTTCATTAAATGTGCCCTGCTGTCTTTTCTAGCTGACCTGACTCCTGAGTAGTTTCCAAACACACTGATAACATTGCCTTTTTTTTTTTTACTTAGGGTCTTTGTGTAGCCAGAATACCTCTTTTGTTAATATAATATTCCTATTACATGGCATTTGTTGAGTGTGGTGTTATTCCTTACTTTTTATGTAGGTTGAGCTCTAAGAAACTTTTTCTCTAATTTTCAGACTAACTTCTGTTCCATAAAGATGAATTTTTATAGATAAAACAGTCTGCTTTTTCAAATTCTACTCCTAGTCCATGAAAGCTGTCATTCTAAACACAGCGCATTCCCTTTCCCATCTTCTCTTGTTATGTGGGTTAAAATAAACCATCAGTCTCAGAATTGTGTATTAGCTTTGAATTGCCTCATTATAGCAACACAAAAATGGGAGATTTAAAAAGAAAAAGAGAAAAAAAAAAACCCTGAAAAACTTTCCGTCACTGTTCAGTAATGATTTAGACAGCCCTTTAATCTAAAGCCTCTAGACAGGCTCTAAACTACAGGAGAGTTCTGCAATGGGTGGAATAATATTACAATACATGGTGGGATGTCATACCATAAAAAAGCTGGAGTTCAGGGGGAACTAGAAAGAAATTTAAAATTGTATTAAATCTGTCTCTGTTGAAAGCAATGGGAATTTTGTCCCTGAGACAAAATTTCATCCATTGTGGGATAATTTCTGAGCTGGTGTTTTGAGTGAAGAAGAATATCCAGGTCCCCATAGTCTGCAATATTTCAGCAAAAGCACGGCTGCGGTTTGATGGTAGATACAGTCCTGAATTAGGAGTGTTGTTTAAACTGGACTGTGTGTGGTCAACTGACGGGGTGCAGACTGCTGAGCAGACTGACTCACTGAGTTCATGCCCACGGCAAAGAAAGGAAATGTTTGCGACTCCTGGTCTGTATCAGCAACAAACATGCTCACTCGTGTGGTTTTGGACATAGGAAACTTGCCCTGGTATGCACAAACTGATGAAACCACCGCTAATACTCTCTATTAATTTGTTTAAGAAAAAGAGTAATATATCCTTTTCATTACTTCACTAGAGATCTGAGACCTGAAATTGATTAATACATGCTAATAAGCTGGAAGATAACAAGGATTGTGTATATGTTAAAAACTGAAATTATTTGCCAACATCAATTCAATATTATATAATTAAAAATACATTCTTGTGCAGTAGGTAGATGAATTTATTGTTAAATGCAAAATAGTTTAATTTAGTTTCATTTTTAAATTCTAGCAAGAATAAAAACCAGGTTTTTTTTTAGTCTAATAATTTTCATGACATACTTTTTCCACACAATGGCTTTGAGTTCACGAATACAGAAAGGCATCTTTGAATTGCTAGTGGTAATTAATGTGAATGAATTCATATGTAAACTGGTGTTTGCTAGGGAACTCTTAAATATATATCTTTGACATCTTTACAAGCTCTTTAAACTTTCCCTGGAAAACATCAATGTTTCAGATGACATTGATACAGGCTGAGTATAATTAAAGACACCTGCCAACATTTCCTCATTTAAGTGTTTGAAGTTGGGAAGGAAAGAGCTGATTTGAAACATCTGGGAAAATGAAAGGGAAGAAAGTAAAAAGAGAGAAAGTGAAAAGCAAGCCGCATCATACTATCACTCTTTGTGAAGACGGGCTGCTGGAATGGTAGCGCATCCTCCCCTGGTGCCTGGTAGCTACAGGCTTCCCGTACTCCCCATGGGGGACTCAGGTTGCAGAAGGTGCAGGGAGCTGTGTTTCCTGGATCTTTGCCTTTCTGAGTATATGAAGCTTTTTTTCTCTTCCAAACCACAGAATCAGTGGTGATGTCTTCAAAAGGAAGGCTAAGAGCTTTTTTCCTGTTTTTATTACACTGGGACTTCTTAGCACAGTGCATTGATTTTATTTAACACTTTTATAGGCACAGATAGTGGCTTTATGCTGAAGCTCTTAGAGTTTCATAGCTCTGCCTCAGTGCCTAACTAACTTCTATTGGCATTAAGCCCACGGCAGTTATGCAAGTGAGATGAGGAGAGAATAAACTATATAATGAAACTAATGAATAAATGTTTGATAATAATTTAAAACATCTATAAAATGCAATACTTGACAACATAGATGTCTAAGTGCTAGAAGATGTATTCCAGATATAATTTCTGAGAGTGCTTTCCTACCCCTGTGGGCTAGAAGAGATTCTGAATGCTGAAATTCAAATATTAGAAGGAAAAGTCCTGCAACTTAGAAAATAAGTCATTATCTTCCTGGATTAAATGACAATATCCATCAGATATCAGGGAAAATGTGTATACAGGATTATACAGGACACAAAGATAGAAGTTAAAGAGGTTGGACTCTAGCATCCCTAGGACCAAAGACATTCCAGAGAAACTGTTTTGAGATTGAGGTCATATAAATAGACATTTCAGACACACGCAACCACATTCTTTGTGATTGCAGTTACAAACTTCATAAGATCGTGGAATAGTAGTCTGTTGTCATGTGCATCTAAGCTGGTATACGTAGACTCAACAGGACAAATTAACTTGGCAGAATGTCCATTCTTCCTTAGCCAGACTACTTCTAGTACCTGAAGTAGATCGAGCAGAGCTACAGCAACTTTGACGGTTTTCAGGCTCTTTGCTATTAAAATTGGGTAAGACTATGCCACATTTCTGAGATTATGACGACGATTAATTGGTTATGTGACCTTTCAATATGGGGATAGAACTCCTACAAATTTTTATATATTGTCAAATATAGTAACCATTTATAGAAAGAATAAAGAAAAAGAAACAACAAGAAGAAAAACATGGGTGAATGAAAAACAAAGTAGAAAAGTATATGTGTTCAAGACATACTTCAAAGGCCTTTTCCCTTTAGCACTATGAAACCTAAGCCAGTTAATTGTCACTTTGCTATCAAAGTACAACATTTCTGCTTTTTGAAATCCATTCCTGTGAATATATTTTACAGATATGCCTCTAAATTGGTGCGTGTGTTGCAGACAAATCACCTTCTAAGGGATGGGAAAATCTTATGATCTCCTGTAGTTAAAATAATCTCTCTTCTGGTGACATCATCAGTATTAGCAGTTTCAGAAAAGTGCCCGGCACTTAAAAAACTGTTTTATGTGATTCATTCCCTTATTTTTATTAAGGGAAAAAACCCAAACAATAAATGCAGATTAAAAAATCCTTTAAGAAAAGGATGTATTGCTTTCAATGCTGTGTCACCAGTCTGAGGGAGATTCTTCCTTTATTTCTGTATTTCATAAAATATTGGTGTTTAAGGTGGTCTAGTTTTGGGGAAAACATTTTATTCTCCTCTCATATTTGCTCTTGTCTCATAGTTTGTCTTTTGGATCATTTTGAAACAGTCTTTCACAGAACAGTCAGGTATGCTGAAATGAAAGGGAAAAAGATAGCCATGTTCATCCATTCTTCCTGATATAAATATTAAAAGTGTTGAGCTTGCCCCACTGGAGCACAAAGAACACCTGTAATGATGACATTTACAAAGCAGATAGTTCAAGTGTCAGCTGAGGTGAGATGTTTTGGAGTTGTTCAAAGAGGAAGAGCAAACAGTCAGTGTTAACCAGGAGCAGAGCCAAGCTGAGATTACATTCCACATTTAGGTATCATGACTCATTTTTTGCTCCTTCCTCCAGTGTTTTGAGGTTAATTTTCCTTTTCATGAAAATTCAGTGTTGTACAGAGGAAATAAAGATACTGTCACTCCCTCATCAGTCAAACTGGCCTGGGGATTTTACTCCTGTGACTCCATACCATTTAGAATAATCAAAGGGGATGGATTGAGCGCTGCTCTGTGGTGGCACAGCACACTCTGCTCGATCACATCCTCATTTTCCTAGATGATACTGGAATCAATGTACTGGGGAAAAGTTCTTTTTCCTCCACCAGAGTCAGTTCTGTCATTAGAAGGCTGTACCTTCATAGGGAGCCATCACAATGCTGCTATTTTAGGTTATGAATCATGATGGATGAACAAATAAATGACAAATGAACGCTTCACTTACTGGCTTGAGGTGGGGAAGGACCAGAAATAACGTAACAAAGTGCTAGTTTATCAAGCAAATCTGGTTAAGGTATGCAATAGGAACTTCATGAGTGATGATTTTAACCCCTAGATTGTCTGTAAGTCCAGTTGAAATTTGCAGACAAATGATTCAGCCACATAGTGAAAGAAAGAAGAGATGCTGGTACGAAAAGAAAAACTCAGACTGACCTGTTAACCTGTTTGTGTTAAAAAAAAGCCCTGAGCAGAATCAATTCTGAGCTTGATTGTGGGAAGCCTTTTCTCCATCGGTGTACATACCTTGTGTGGTTCTCCCATTCTGCACCTGAGTAAGCACTAAACTCAGTGGAATAAATGCTTCTCTGCTAGTATGAAAATGAGGGAAATAGTCCCTAGAGAAGCTGATGACTGAGTAAACACAATCAGAATACATTGTGGTTTTGGTGCTTAAACTTACTTGCTATTATTTACTCACATATGGTGAAACTTCACACTCAGTTTATATGGGAAAATTACCATGGACCCTAATATCAGAAATTAAATATGGATCCTTATCCTGCCAAGAACCTGGGCCTAACTCCATATTCCTCAGCTTTGTCACTTGACTCTTCCTATTCTTCAGCTGACTATATAATTAATGAGTTACCTTAAAGAGATTAAAGCAGCAACTTAATGAAAGCTAAAAAGGGATAGAAGTCCTAATTAGCAAAACAAAAGAAGGAGTTATATGTTAAATGTCTCTGAGTCAGAAGAGAAAGGTACAGGATAGAGGTGTAACACCCAATAACTGCCCATTGCGCTATTAGAGAAAAAATTACTGGAATATTTCCTGCTCTTTGTCTCTTCCAGTAGCTGGTTTCTCCAAGGGCAAGACGAATCTGCAGGAGCACACACAGTATTGCATTTCTGCACGAAATTATTGTGTGGCTGTATGAAAGCTTAAAGAAAGCTGCTCACATACATTCTTTGATTTGGTAGGAAACAGCCGTAGAGATTGCTGGAAAAGGAAGAAACTTAATCATCAGAATAAGAATGGGAGAAGGAGCTCTAATCCTTTGAATAAGTTGTGTCAATATGAAGCATCTCGGTTTCCAAAGCTATTAAACGGAAATAACAACACTGTCTGCCTTTGTGAATACTGTGAGATCTACTGATGAAAAGAACACATTAGGTTAATAATAAGGATATCAGTAGTATAATTTCTGAACATGTGGTAATGGCAGTAATGGATTCAAACAGCTAAATGTATGCATTTTCAGATACTACATTAATGAGTGCTTCACATAACATTATAGATTGGCAAATGTACTAGTAATAGTTCTAGAAGTGGTTTCGTTTCATCAGTTGTTCATAAACTATTATGGGTGATTAACTGACCGTTCACAATCAAAAACTTGCATTCAATCCATACATTTAAAAAAAATAGTCATAAAGACGTTTGTCACATTGATTCAAGTAACAATTGCACTCCAGAATGTTTTGATGTGCCTCTGGCTATTTGGTGACAGAGCACAGGATTAAACAGATTACATGAATTATTCAATGAGAATTTTTGTTTGACTCTAAAGGAAATTTATTGGAAAAGTTACAACTGTATAAACTTGAAGCACAAATGATATTGAAATAGGGAAGTAGCGAAAATGCTGAGAACAAATTATTTGTTTATGAGGCAGAAAAGAACAATGCGCTTTAACTAGTCTGCAAAATAAGCCCAAGATTGAGACAAGCAGTTATGTACCCAAATGTAGGGCACAGAGGTAAAAACTGTGTAAGGGAATATGTACTACTTTATCATAATTAACATTAAAAAGAGAATAAATCCTTTACCAAGTAATAGCAGTGTTGTCAACTGACTGCTAGTCTTTGGTCAGTCAGTCTTGGTCAGGCATTAGAACAGGCTCCCCAGAGAGGTGGTGGAGTCACCGTCCCTGAAGGCGCTCAAAAAGCGTGTAGACGTGGCACTTTGGGACATGGTTTAGTAGACATGGTGGTATCGGGTTGATGGTTGGACTTGATGCCCTTAGAGTTCCTTTCCAACCTTAAAGAATCTATGATTCTAAGCTTTTTTGGTTTAAAGAAAAGGAAATGGCTTGATTTTGTAATATGGATTCCTGTTTTTCATGATTTTTTTTTTTGCTTGTCATTGTTTATCTTCAATGAAACAAAAAAAAAGAAAAAAGAAACATGATGATAAAAATGTTAGAACATCTAAAATGAGTGTTTTGAAATAGAGGTGTTTTGGAACTGATATGATCAGGAGGAAGACATAACTGGGTTTTGAGTTTTACAAAAGTTGTTAAAAGTCATTATTATATTAGAAGTCTTATAAAAATTGATGGCTTTTCTTACAATCACAGTGATCTGTGTACTGTGATTGTGTAAGCATTCTAGCTTTTTTTGTTTTGACATTGTATTTAGAAAATACAAATCTTAATACATAAACATTTGTATAAATAAATACAGGAGATGACTAAGCGTTCCAAACAAAAAAGAAACAAGCATCTCCAGATATTTAAAGCAGTATTGTGATCTTTCCTAAAACCTAATTTTCTCTAAAAATCTTTGAATTGGCAATATTGATTTCAGTCTTTTCTGAGCATTAACTATTTCTATTTTATAAACATTAAGACTTTATGTGGCGAAAGAATACACAGAGTTTCTCAGTGAACTGCATTAGCTAATTCCAAAGAGTGTATGGGAAAATGCAATGGAATAAATGAAAATATCTTTTTAAATTGAGTATGTTAAATGATGTCTTAAGTAGCCTTTTTATTCTCCTGTTATGAAGTGTCATTTGTCGATGAAAAAATCATACATCTTTACATAAAACCACTGGAGTTAATTTGACTTGAAATCTTTGGTACAATGAAGAAGACTCCAAGGAAGCAGATGTGGTAAAGCAAAGTCCGGCTCAGAGGAGTCTTTTACAATTTTTGCATTCGTCTGGCTACAGAAGGAGAATTTCATACCTTCTGGGGACTTAAATTTTGATACAGATGGTCCTATAGTGTGCAGCAACTCACATCAATGCTTTGAATTTTGCTTCTCTTTCTGCCCTGGGCATATCCAAAAATAGACTGCGATTTCCTCAAACTCTTCCTCAAAGAGTTGGACTTTTTTAGTGCAAAAAGACATTAAAGTTCATGAACATTGCTCTGCTGGATTCCTGCCTGAACTGTGCTCTCCTGTTATTAACTAAGCCATGCCATACAGCACCTGTTCCTTGATTTGAACGGGCACGCATGCTTTTGCTGGTGCATGCTCATAGAAGAAGTAACTTAGATATATGTTTGCTGAAATTGAGTGCACTAAAGCTCCATCTCTTGCATAAGCAAGGGGACAGATTTATAAATTTGTGGATTTCGTATGAATAAAAGCAAAAAGACGTCTCCTTAAACCCTTTTGTTTTGTTTGGTTTGGTTTTGTGCCTATATGTCTGGGTGTGGTATTTTTTTAGTATTCTTAGCAGAGAAGCAGACATAAAGAAGATCCAGAATGTGATAGCACTTGACACATGATTCATCAAGAATAAACAGTGGCAGATGCAAGCTTGCAGATAAACTCCTATGGCCTAAAATGAGCTGCCTGGACTCTCATATATTCACAGGGCGTCACACAGGAAGGTTACAGGGAGGCCGGAGTCCAAAAGATGAACTTATCCATGAGAGGTGACCAAGATTCTACTCTGACCAGGTCTCACAACTGGTGTTTACTGTGAATCTCACATACCTTTGACATATTTATAATATTTCAACTCCTGAAATGCTGTCATTTTTATATTCTATTATTACTTATGCAAAATATTACTTAAGGGAACTAAAAATACTCCAGGAAAAAAAGAAAGTACCATTTTTTTAACCTCAATAAATCTCAGGCTGATCTTACAGTTTTTTTCAGGCCTGACATGGTTTTTGAATACTTGGTCTCAGCAGTACTGGAAGGATAAGTCAGGACTAACGTCATTATTGTAACAGTATTCCTCCCTTTCTGAGATTATTATCCTGATCCTGAGGTTATGGCAGGTTAAAAGAAAACACTCCTTAGCATTGTGGTATTTCCTTAAGGTTCTAGCTTCACCATGGGACTGCGGTCCCTCTCTGCATCCCTCTGATACTATGGTACTTAGCAGGTGACCTCAGAAACAGCCTCCAGCGGAGCCACTTGGCTCTAAGAGAAGTTGTGCATAATAAACCATCACCTCTCTCTAAAGGCTTGTTTTAAAGTCCTCTCTAGCCAACAGGAATCCCTTTCTGGAGCAAGTCTGACATCCAAATTCTGTGCTTCCTGTGCTGCTAATGCCATAAATGGAACGATGCACCTGAGTCACTCTGTGGAGTAAAAGTAGCAGGATCAGAACCCCAGACAGTGAAGTTCAAAATGTGCAAAAACCTCCCCTCCTAAAACAATGAATAGAAACCTCCAAACAGCTAAACCAGATGTTACTGTTTGTCTTTGGATGCATTTATTACCCTGCATTTTTGTAAGGAGATTTGGATTCACCCTTTCCTTTTTTTATGTCATCTAACAGTGATTATGTTTAGTCAGTAAATTCAGGCATAATCTGCACATGTTTGTGACAAGATTAGATCCAATCTTACAAGGTATAAAAAATTCATTACATTTAAATATTCATTGTTAGAAGAAACAGGATTTCTATTTGTGATAACAGAAATCGGTATGAGCAGGCAGACAAAATATATTAGGAAAATAATTCAGAAGAAAAAGAAAAACAATGTAAAGATTTTAAATGTGTCTGATTTACTAAAAAATGCATAAGGACAAGGATATGAATCTGTCTTTGAGAAAACGTACTAGTTCACTGCAGAAACCAGACATATCCAATTAGAAACACCTCCCTTTTAAGCACAAAGGTCACCAGCTTGTAAATGAATCCTTGGTGCTGTTCCTCAAGGAGCGAGCATCTGTCAGTTGTCATCGCTGCAGTGCCCCTTCAAAGACTGCAGCGATGCTCTGGGTCAGCTACACTCCCTGCAGCATCCCATAATCCTGGTTCCCCACTGCTGGAGCACAACATAGCTCCCTCCTTTCTAGATCCTTGAATTTCTTTTCATGGGAAATCAGGGCAAATGGGGGCATTGGGAACATCCATGTTTCTTCCCATTTTGCAGTTGGGACAGAGCTAAGAGGCAGATCTGGGTACCAGAACCACAGAGGAAACACAGCCCACAGTATTGACACAGCTGTAATTGTTGTTGATGTAGGAAGTAACATAAACATATTCTAGTATCTTATGAAGTCTGGTTTAAATGTCTGGAGACAAGGTTATAAAGACATAATTTATCTCATAAAGGAAGACTGGAACTGCAGAGGCTCAGGATATGAGAATGAGACATAATGACTTTCATCATTCTGTGCTCAAATCTATGCTTATTGGTAAAGTGAAGCATCTTACTAACTGATGGTTGTGGGGTGGCCTCAGACCTGACCCCAGCAGAAGCAGAAGAACATCCCCTAGTATTTCAGTTCAAGAATGAAGAGAGGTATGAAAATAAGATGTGTTTCTAGTGATGTCCCTCCAGAGCAACACTGAGCTGTATTTGGAGGGCAATATGAGGAAACTTGTACAGCTACAACTTCTACATTTTGTAGATAAAAAAACAGGACTAGCTGTCTGGCATTTTTCAGCAGTGCAAGAACCACACCGTTTATTAAAATTAACGTTAAAATCCCCATATAATTTCCTAATTTATTTGCCAAATAGATGAAAAATGGTCTCTGCAATTTATAAACAACTTTTCTACATGCCACCTCAATTAAAAAATTCATTCTAGTTTAAGTTGATGTCATCAACAGTGGTTGGTGTATTTTATTGATTGATCACTTATTAAAAAGAATCCATCTCTAATGAATCTAAAATTCTTTTTAGACAGACTCAGAAAATCAATAACAAGACAGAAAATGTCATGAGAGAAGAAGCTTCTGTCTGTTTTCTTAAAATATAGATGCTGGTTCCTGCCTGTAGACTTGTTTACTGTTGACCTAATATTACAGTTACCAAAAAATAGATGGATGAAGAGGAGATGATAAGAAAATTAAAGGTTTTGTAAAGTGGGAATAAGTGGAAGAAGCTTTATTGCACTCTAATAATGCATAGCACATACTACAGAAATGACTGTAAGCAGAAATGGCCTGACCCAGACAAGAACTTTGAGCAACTTTATTCATCAGAGAAAAAGGCACTTCAGCTCATGCTTACGATCACTACCATGTGTCATGATTCCACTCTCTCCAGAATCATACATTAAACAAAAGTGTTTCTGACAACATATCTGGCATCTCCAGTCATAACCCCACCGCAGTATGGAAAAAAACCCCGAATTTCTGCCTTTCCTCCCTCTGTCTTCCAGATCTGGCAGTATTGCATCCAACAGATTTTAGAGGTCTTAGGAATGTAAATAGACAAAGTGGAAGAAAACCATCCAGTCAAATTACTGTTCATCTTATACACTCTCACTTGTTTTTCTTGCAACTTGCATTTAGGCTTTTTGTCCGCATTTTTAAGGCCTGCCATGACTCTGCTGTAATTTAATCTGTTGTTCTCTCCACAGCCTAACCCGAACACCTGTGTTCTAAACCCCTCTTTGAATAACCATTTTTGTCTCCTTTTTTACTTTAGCTGTCAATCTTTCTTTCACTTGTGAACTAGCTTAAGCTTCATCACTGCTCTCTCCCTTGGTCCATCGCAAGGACATGGGGTTACACATGGTTATGGAAGACGTGGGACAAGTCACTACGCATCTGCTGAGCCTTAGACCATGAGCACACCACTAGTATGGACTAAGCAAGCTTAGTGGAGTCCACTTTCACTGTAAGCTAAATGTGTCTTAGTCACACCTGCCTTTTGGGTTTAAAATGACCATGATTGTTCAGACAGTATTGCCTACAGATTGAAACAGGCTGATCACTTTTCCAAGATGCACACTTGTGCTTTTCTGTATACAGATCAAGTTTAGTTTAATATCTGCATTTTAATTTTGGATTTGTAAGAAGATTCACCATTTATATTTCAGCCTCTGTGAATACCGTATTTAAATGAACACTGTTGGAGCACAGTGGATGCTATTTCAGAATATAGTCTAAGTTAAACTGAAATATGACAGGACTGATGAATATCTTTCAAATATTTCTTGAAATGCAAGGGAAACAAGGAAATATTTACCCCTCCTTCTTAGAGGAATTCACAGCCAAGCAGTGAGGCATCATTGTCTTCCACTCTAGAAGTTTAACTGACAAAAAATGGAGCATAGTCTGTGATGGTAGGAGGGACACAAAGTTAACTACTGAAATTCTACTATATTGCAGCTGTAATAGAAAATACCAGTAATCAATTGTGGCACATGAAAGAATTATCTCTGCCCAGAAAATCCAACTGTATTCTTTATCTTGGCTAACTCATCCTTTTATATTTTAACAAAATTAATTTCTAGACAGGACATTAAAGAGGAGGTTGATGGAACCTCCTTTTCCCCCAGAAAAGAGAGAGAAAGAAAACATAGCCAACTGAACTATTAGAAAAAAAAAATTCTTTAATGAGTTGCATTTTTCTTTGAATATCTGAATGACAGAAACATTTATTTTACGTATTGGTAATCTGAAAGAGATTTAGCATCTTGATATTGAAAAAACAGTAGAAAGGCCTATGTGTCAAGGCAAAAAGGAGCATGTAACATTACACAGTACATGAGTTAGAGATATCTGAGGGAGAAGGGGTGAGGATCTAGGCAAATAACTGAGGCAAAAGTCCACAAGTTAACTCACAAGAACTGGATGTGTGAGCAAATCTTCACATCTGGAGTAGAGATGGGTTTTGTTTGTTTGTTTCGTGGGTCAGTCGTGCTTTGGTCGGTTGGTTTGTTTGTGTGTTTGTTTTTCCTATTTTGCTTTTAATTCAACCTTTAAACGGATCTGAGGTTTATGGAAGTTACGGGTTTTGGTGGGTTTTTTTTTTCTATTTTTTTTTTTTCCTCAGGCAACAGGAGCATCATTTTTTTCCTTGTTTAATGAAAACAGGCTGAACATCGTCCATATGTGCAGAAACCCATGCTAAAGGGTAAAGTTACTGATGCAACGCAGCAAACCAACTCCCGAGTCGGCATATCGAACCCAAGGCTCTGCCACAGAGCGCAGATGCTCTCAAGGTCACATATGGCAAACTCAGAGATGATAACACTTAAGTTTTTGATGCATGCAGGTTATCATCACTAATATGACCAATACCTGCTTTCTAAGGCAGCTGCTTCATGAATAATCAATGAGGGAGCTGTGAATAAGCAGATGGGTTTTAGCTGATGAGTTCCCTTTGGGCAGGCATAGCACAGTTAGCAGTTATGTATGACAAGTATCATATAATACGAGAGTCCCACACTACAGGCGCTTCACTAAAGGAAGTGGATAATGCCGAGGGCAGCTCTGCACGGGTTAGTGTACAAAAAAAGAAGGGTGACTCAGAAATGGCAAAACCAGATGAGAGTTCGCTTAAGTGTGTGTTTATGTATATGTGCTTTAAAGAAATAATGCACCATGTATAGAAAAGGGGAGAAATTCTCCCATAGTAAAGGAACCTGAGAACGCATTTTATTAAGTGCTATAAATGTATAAGGGAACTGCCAATTACTAGTTTTCTGCAAGGATTGCAGGAATCAAAGAGGCTGATATATGTTTGACATGTTTTTCAAATTAAAAGACCAAGTAAAAACAGTGGTGACTTGTTTCGTTCATTTTCCCCAGTGAATGTGTTCTGTGTCATTCATTTAAATAAATACAAATACTTCTTTCACATACTTCTAAAAGTCACCTGAAGAAATTGGCTTTGTAGCTAAAGCAGTCAGATAGGACTCACACACTTGCCTTCATTTTTATAGTCTTCCTCTGTGACCTTCGACAGGTCACTTGACACAGGATCTTGTTTAAACCACCAAAAGCTAGGGTGAGTGATTGATTCAACTCTTTCTGTTAGATTTTAGACACCAATACTCACTTGCAGAGAGTGATTCACCCTATGGATTTTAAGGTATTTAGATTATTATTTTAGGTAATTTCTTTTTCAGATCCCACCCTAAGTCCAGATGCTCTCTGGATATTTAGACAGGCGTGACGTTGCATGTGTGTTTGAAGACCTGTAAAAAGGGAACAATAGCAAAACCACAATGATAACAATAACAAAAATATTTTCTAGTTTTCTATACATGAAGGTTATCTCTTAATTTACATACTATAGTAAGGTCCAGTCTGGATTGAAACATCTAATTATTGCTGTCGTATAAATAATTATTTCATTGTTTTCATCCCACAGTAGCCAGGATGGTCCTAGCCATGTTAATACACTAACTAATTAGGTTTTTTATAAATGTGATATGATCAACAAGAGAAATACGTAGGCAGAGAGGGCCTTTGATTCCAGGATTTAAAAGTTCATTAGAATTTATTTACTCTTGACATCTTCTGCTGAAGTAGATGGAGAATATATCAGACCAAATCAAACTGCTGCTGAAGACTAGTCATTTCTTGAGAGGAAGACAGAAATGGTTTAAGGACATATTATTAACTACTTCAGGAAAAAAAATGTTAAGATAAATTTACTCAAATCGAAAGAAGAAAGAAATTCTATGTAGACAATAAGTATATAAGGTGAACTTTGGCCAGGATACTGTGTTAACACCAAGTTTTGAAGGAAATCACCATAGAATTTTTAATGATTAGAACTGATTAAGAGGTGAAGCTTAGAAATGATGGGTACATGGAGTACCTCTTGAGAGAATGGCATTACTGGATGCAGAGAGCTGATGAAGAGCTAGCTTTTCTGGTTATAGGCAATTTCATTTTTCAAAAATGCTGTAAGAGGAAAATACGAACTACATCCACTAGTGAACAGTATTTTCTCTGACATGATTTTATTCATCATAACTCTCTCAATACAGTGGTGACCTGATTCAATTTTATAAAATACAAAATGCCTCCCAAGACATAGGGTGTTGTGTAGTCATCATGCACTTCACAAGTAGTAGGGTCTATTTTTCATCTTGTAATATCCAGACATCATGACACTACTATATCACATTGATGACAGCACTATGTCACAAATACGATCTCTTTACATGGCTTGAGTGTGGACACAAATTTTTGTAAAATGGGTCAGGCAAACTAAGATTAAAAGACTAAGACTAAGAATAATGATAAAAGTCCAAAGTTATGTAGAAGTCTGCTTAAAAAAAAAAATCTTATAAAATTAAAATCTTCTGTGGATCCACAGTTAATTTTATTATTTGTCTCTGACTTTGGTTATGTTTTTCTTTTTTGATTTCTGCATTATTGTTGAAAATATGTAATACTAAATGACTCAACCTGGCTACCCACTGCCTGTAACTCATATATCAAAAGCAGATACATAAAATGCTCTCCTTGTAGGGGGCTCAAAAATGTTAGCAGTAATAAGTGCTATATGACTTAAATGTGCCTTAATGTGTCCAGATTACTCATACTTGTTTTCTAGCACTGCTGCTGGCTTAAGTGCTGCAGCCCTCTCATGCCATAAGCACAAGGACAAGAAAGAGTGTCCATCCTTCTTGAATGGAGGCCGAAGATGAAAGCTGCTTTCATCTTCCCTTCTGATTCCCTTCACCTGTTTTTAGAGAGTCAGGCAAATATAGGTTTTAGGAAAACTCTGTAGATTGAAAGCAGTGAGATACTGTATGTCATCTTCGTTACTGAAAAAAATAGGGGAAAATGTAAATCCATTTGTTGTCGCCCAGATGAATGGGAAATTATCTAGGTCAGAAGCTATTGTGAGCATAAGAGACCATAATCATCCTAAAACAAACAGAGAACTTCAGCAAGGAAATTACAGCTGAGTGTAACAAAAGAGAAGAATAAATAAGCAGAGAAGAACCACGAAAGTAGGTGTCCATACATGGATCCTTTGAACAAGTTAATAATTAATCTGACTTTTATCTTTAAACACAGAGTTCTTTTATTTATTGGAGGAAATGCTACCTGGGAGATAATGTGATGATAAGAATAATCCAAACATTTCCAGCAGATGGTTTAAATACTATCTGACATGCCCCTGCCTGCTAGAAATCGATACAAAACGCTGCAGTCATTCTTTTCATTTTCAAGTTATTGCCTTGCTGTCTCTCCTCTGTCCTCACCCCATTTTCTCATACATTTTCAATAGTTTATAAATACACGAAGAACACTGAGGTCTCTGTGGAAAATGTAATTGCTAGTAAATGACCTCACTGTTTCTATCAGTGAGGCACATACCCAAACACATAGAAACACATGTGTATTTTTACATATACACACAGCTTGGGCTTCAACAGACATCATCTTTGCACTTTTTCCTGTATGCTTTTTTATAATTTTTGTCAAAATGATGATCTCTGCCCACAAAGATGATTTATTATTACTAAATTGCTTTAACAAATGAGCAAAGGCTCCTTGGGGGTGCCTTCAGAGACCTTCCCCAATATTTTAACATCCTTTAGTTAGAGGTCATGTGCTTAAACTGGAATATAGTTATGAGACAGCTAGAATCCTGAATGACAGTAATCAGACGCTTCTTTTTACCCACCTTTTATGCAGAATAAACCATTGTTCTCTATATTGTATTAAAAAGCTGTTTTTTCATAGACTGAGTTAATTCTCTATGTAAAAGGGAAAATTAAACTGTTAGTTTCTCAGTCCTTCATTTTTAGCTTCTCCTTTCTGATACTTGAAGTTGTGATAGCTTATGACTCATTTCATTAAGGGTTTACATACCATTTGCTTGGTTTCTACATAGGAAATTTAGTCCTTAAAATGCGAAATTCATTCCTTCAAGTATGACAGTCACAGCTCTGTTACAGTAAGAGACACTCTACTGGACCCTTGTAAGACATGATGAGAATCTAACATTTTCAGTCTGTTAGTCTTGCAAACTACACAACTGGCAACTTTCAGTTTGGAACATGAGTTTAAGGTACACCTTGATTTAAAATTCTTTATCACTTGTACATATTAAATATTCCAAACTATGGGCTGCCTTCTTGATGCACCTGAGGCACATGATCCAGTCTTGCAAACCACTGATCACAGAAAGGGCATCTTCTTCTTGAGCCAGCACTTCCATCCGCACTGATAAAGTTGCTTTTGCCATTGAAGGCTTGCCATAATGAAGCCTGACATCTTGATTTTCACAGAATCACAGAATCACAGAGGTTGGAAGGGACCTCAAAAGATCATCTAGTCCAACCCCCCCCGCCAAGGCAGGGCCACCTAGAGCACATCGCTCAGGAACGTGTTCAGTTGAGTTTTGAATGTCTCCATAGAAGGAGACTCCACAACCTCTCTGGGCAGCCTGTTCCAGTGCTCTGTCACCCTCACGGTGAAAAAGTTTTTCCTCATGTTAACCCGGAACCTCCTATGCTCCAGCTTGAACCCGTTGTCCTATTGCTTTAATGACACTGAGAAGAGCCTGGCTCCATCTTCCTGACACTCACCCTTAACATATTTATAAACATTAATGAGGTCACCCCTCAGTCTCCTCTTCTCCAAGCTAAAGAGACCCAGCTCCCTCAGCCTTTCCTCATAAGGGAGATGTTCCACTCCCTTGATCATCTTTGTGGCTCTGCGCTGAACTCTCTCCAGCAGTTCCCTGTCCTTCTTGAGCTGAGGTGCCCAGAACTGGACGCAATGCTCCAGATGCGGCCTTTCGAATCATATTTACTTCTAAATATAGCTGATATAATATAGAACTGTATGTGAGACAGTCCTTTCCCACAGTTGAGCCCATCTCTCGTGGAGCCCTGACATAGGTACACTGTCACCATTGCACACAGTGGGGACATCTGGGTTTGTGCCTCTGCTGTGACAGGCCTTGGCACCCCCCCCAGGTGCTGGGGAAGTCACCACCATCAGTGGAAACCCTCGCAGTGCCATGTTCTCCTCAGCCCAGCACCACTGCAAAGCAGGCATACTGTCTTTGTGCCTTCCCACCTACAACAGCTGAGCCCTAAATGCTCCCAAAATGGGGAAGGGTGGAAATTAGCTTGTTACACTTATGTGTTTTAAAATGTGGATATTTGGTTAAGTTGTAAAAAGCTACCCTCCTCGGGATTTATAGAGCAGTGGCAAAATATACAGACTATCCATTACAGGCTAGCCGTTCCTGTGTCTGCAGCAGATGTGTTAATCTCACAGCTTTCAGGGAGTAATGCATGGCCATTAAAGCATCCCTGCACAAGTTCTGCTGACCACCTGTCATTTCTTTGTGCAGCTATTAATAGGAGTGACATTACAGTTTATGAGAAATCAAATTACAAGACAGTCAAGAAATTAATGCTTCAGCACTTCATTATAGGAGCAAAGGGTAACAACCTATGCATTCTTTTAATTAGTTATTCACCTGGATCTATTTCATCTCTCAAAACAGTGTGTGATGTTGATAACTATTCGCAGCTATCCACAGCACAGGAATGTCCTGAGGTCCCTGAAAAAAAAAAAAAAGGGTGAACACCACTAGAAATGTTTAAAGAAGTAGAAATCCTCTAAAGGTTCAGATGACAGATACTGTGTTGGTTTTACTAGATGTCTAATAGAGCAGCATATTCACTGCCTGAGCAGAAGAGGTCATTAAAACATTATAAATATCTTCACTGGAAGTTTGGGAGGGACAGATCATCGTAGCAAGGTTCACATGGAGGAGACAAAGCAGCAGTCAAACATAGATAAGAAAAGTCACCTTCGGCATGTTAAGAGGTTTGGTGCCTCTTGAAAGATGAGGCTTCCTGGCACCCAGGGCAGAAGAACAGAGTGCGGGTGTTTTGGGTTCACATGGCAAGATTTTGGTAGTGAGGGGCCACAGGGGTGGCAGGTTCTGCAGGAAGCTGCTAGAAGTTTCCCCCATGTCTGATAGAGCCAATGCCAGCTGGCTCCCAGATGGATCCGCCACTGGCCAAGGCTGAGCCCATCAGCAACAACAGTAGCTTCTCTAGGATAACATATTTAAGAAGACAAAAACCAAGCATGGAGCTTTTGCAGCCAGAGGGAGGAGTGAGAAGATGTAAGAAACTCTGCAGGCACCAAGATCAGTGAAGAAGGACTGGAAGGAGCAGAGTCCCAGATTTCGCTGCAACCCATGGAGAAGACCATGGTGAGGCAGGCTGTCCCCCTGCAGCCCACAGAGGGGGGGTGATGGAGTGTACAGATTCCACCTGCAGCCCATGGATGACCCCACACCAGAGCAAGTGGAGACACTTGAAGGAGGCTGTGACCCTGTGGGAAGCTCGTGCTGGAGCAAGCTCCTGGCAGGACCCGTGGCCCCATGGAGAGAGGAACCCATACTGGAGTAGGTTTGCTGGCAGGTTTATGGCCCCGTGGAGAGAGGAACCCACGGTGGAGCAGGTTTGCTGCAGGACTTGTAACCCTGTGGGGGACCCACACTGGCACAGTTTATGAAGAACTGTAGCCTGTGAGAAGGACTCATGTTGGAGAAGTTCATGGAGGATTGTCTGCCATGGGTAGAAGCCCATGCTGAAGCAGGGGAAGAGTCCTCCTCTTGAGGAGGAAGAAGCAGTAGAGACAACATGTGTTAACTGACCATAATCCCCATCCCCATTCCCCTGTGCTGATGCGGGGGGAGTAGGTAGAAATTGGGAATGAAGTTAAGCCCAGGATGGTAATTGGTGAAAAATCTCACCTTGTCCTTATCTCAACCCATGAGCCTTTCATTATACTTCTTCTCCCCTGCCTAGTTAAGAAGGGAGGGGAGCGATAGAGTGGCTTTGGTGGGCACCTGGACTCCAGCCAGGGTCAACCCACCACAGCAGGTCATAGCCCTAAATTAGCTATCCCCATCTGATTAGCCTGAGTGAGGAGGGTGGGTCTGGAGAGGACACGAAGGGATGGTTTGGTGAATTTAAAACTGTATCTGAGTAATAGTAAGACCTGAAGGTAATGGGAACACTGATGACTTGAATATTGAATACCTAATTTTATCATGTTACCTGCATTATAACAAAATGAAAATAATGTCAGAAGAAATATAAGGAGAGAGAATGTCGAAAGAATTTGGTTGAGTTCCTTTTCCCAGGAAGAAAATATATTGGTAGCTAAGAAAAACCTTTTCATCAGGAACTGGACATTTACATTTGAATGCAAATTAAGACAGGTCACTGAGCTGCTTCATTTGAAAAGAGAACAGTGTGTTACTGCCTACTCCGTTTAAATATGTGAGGAGAGAGATATGAATTGGACATGGCATTATAATACTATTTAGGGAAGATTACAGAATGTACAAGGAAGTTAGATTACATTTGGTTTCTGCAGCTTCACTTTGCAGCTAATGACTTTCTGAATTACAACCATCAGGATGATCATACTGATATCGCATCATTTAGTCATGATCAGCTTCTCTTAGTATGGACATGACCAGAGGTTGTGCAAGTGTCCATTTGTGGCATTTTTCTTCCACCCTAACAGTTCACATACCTTTTTTATAGACATTACATTGCTTCTAGCACGTATTTTCAACTGGTCATAAACATAATTTTACAATCAGAATTTGCCATTTATATAACAGAAAATGTTTATATCAGCCCTGTCTTCATCACTGGCGCCATGATGATCACTTCTTGATGTCAAATCAGCTGTCTTTGGAAGAACCATGATCAGGTGTGGAAAACGAGCTGCCCCCTGTGTGCCACAAGCATTTGCAAAGAAAGTCACTTATTTAAAGATAACTCTGAAAATTTCTCTCCAGTAGATGACATGTGACATGTGTTGAAGAGAATATAAAAACAAGACCACAACAAAATATCTGCTACGTGATTCTGGAAGTCTTCCAAGGGAATTCATGAAGGGATTTTTGTTATAGTTGCTGCTGTCAGGTAAATATTTCATTTATTCTTACACAGAGTATCAGTTAGCAAATTGTCGAAAAAGTATATATATATCAGTTCAATCTTTCACATTTACAAGAAAGTGGTTGAGGGCTTTATAGATTCTTGTCACGTTGCTTTAGGGTTTTATTTCACTTGAAAAAACATTTGAAATCCTGATGCTCAAAAATCCATCTTTGTATTCCTCTTTTTACTTTTTTTCTTTTTTTCTTTTTTTTTTTTTAACTTGTGTACTGCTGCAGCGCTCTGTGGTCCCAGGCAGATTTGAAGCCCCACTGTTAGATGTAGTGTACAAATAAAAGCTTTTCAATAGCCTACACTTTAAAGCCTGGATACTGCGAACAACTTGAAAATCTTCTCACATGATAAGCTTGATATTTAAGGGTGTGTGCCACATTGTGTGTTTTTTAGTTGAATAGCCCAGAACCACAGCAGTATGAGCGGAAATAAGGAATACCTGTGCATTTGACCATATAGTAATTTTTAGCCTTTACGTACAATCATGTGTTATGCGAAGCACACATCCATCTCTGCAAGGTTTTCTAGTTTTTTGCTTATGGTATGAGGTGGATCCTTTGCAGTGGTAAAAGTAGTTCTCAGCTCCAGCTGAGAAATGTGATCCTATCAACAGAAATAACATTTGTTCCTGTACTACAGTGTTTAAAATAGTAAACCAAAAGACAGGCATGTTTCATAGGAAAAAACTAATGTTGTCGGTCTCCTACAGATGGGGACATGGAACATAGGAACTGGATTGCCTGATGTAACTCTATTTAAAGTAGACAGAAAGAACTCTGTAGTTTCTTTAGAACCCATTGCCCAAAGTCATATTGAAAGTAGATTCAAGGAAAGACCTCGGATTTCCTCCTTTCTTCATAAGCTGCCTTATCTTGAGTCTGTTTTTCATTTATAGTAGTCAGGAATCCATACTGTATTCCCACTTACATGTGAGTTTCAGTGAATAGCATAGAGAGGTCCACTATACGTCATCCAGTTGTATCATCGCATGTAAAGTGGTTGTTTGGTATTTTTTTTTAACTTAGGACAAAGTGATTACTTTATTCATTTCCCTAGACACCTTTTCATGAATGTCACATATTCAGAAGGTTGCCATCTGATTTGTTTTAGGAAAATCTCAAAGATGTTTCTGAAACTGTTGTTTGGAGATATTATATGCAACTGTGTTTGAATAGAATAGAATAGAATAGAATAGAATCATTAAGGTTGGAAGTGACCTCAAGGATCATCTAGTCCAACCATCCCCCCACCACCTATTACCCACTAAACCACGTCCCTAAGTACCATATCTAACCTTTCCTTAAACACCCTCAGGGATGGTGACTCCACCACCTCCCTGGGCAACCCCTTCCAATGCCCGACCACCCTTTCCGAGAAGAATTTTCTCCTCATCTCCAACCTGAACCTTCCCTGGCGCAACTTGCAGCCATTTCCCCTTGTCCTGTCACTAGTTATCTGCGAGAAGAGGCCAACCCCCAGCTCACCACAACTCCCTTTCAGGTAGTTGTAGAGGGCAATAAGGTCTGCCCTGAGCCTCCTCTTCTCCAGACTAAACAAGCCCAGTTCCTTCAGCCGCTCCTCATAAGACCTGTGCTCCAGCCCCTTCACCAGTTTCGTTGCCCTTCTCTGGACACGCTCCAGGGCTTCGATGTCTTTCTTGTGGTGAGGGGCCCAAAACTGGACACAGTACTCGAGGTGCGGCCTCACCAGGGCTGAGTACAGGGGGACAATCACCTCCCTGTTCCTGCTGGCTACACTATTCCTGATACAGGCCAGGATGCCGTTGGCCTTCTTGGCCACCTGGGCACACTGCCGGCTCATGTCCAGGCGAGCATCAATCAGCACTCCCAGGTCCTTTTCCTCTACACAGCTTTCCAGCCACCCCGCTCCCAGCCTGTAGCGCTGCCTGGGGTTGTTGTGGCCAAAGTGCAGGACCCGGCACTTTGCCACATTAAACCTCATCCCGTTGGCCTCAGCCCAGCGATCCAACCTGTCCAGGTCCCTCTGCAGAGCCATCCTACCCTCCGGCAGATCGACACTTCCCCCCAACTTGGTGTCGTCTGCAAACTTACTGAGGGTGCACTCAATTCTCTCATCCAAATCATCAACAAAGATGTTGAAGAGGATGGGCCCCAGCACCGACCCCTGGGGCACACCACTCACGACCGGTCGCCAGTTGGATTTGACTCCATTCACCACCACTCTCTGGGCCCGGCCATCCAGCCAATTATGAACCCAGCGAAGAGTGTACCTGTCCAGACCATGGGCCGCCAGCTTCTCCAGGAGAATGCTGTGGGAAAGCATTCTGTTTGCAGTAAGTAGACAAAGGTTATGCAGTTCTTTTGTTCTTTCCAAGCATTTTTTATCCTTTTCTGCTCCATGTTCTTTAAACATTTATCCCATTTAGAGAGTTTTAGGAACACAGCCCCTTCCTTGCGGTGCTAATTAAGTTCACTCATTCATTGTAACAATAGTAGCAAACAAAAATGAAAAAGCTGAAATAAATTGTCCCCTGGCATAGAATGTTTCTATGTTTAAAAATAGCCATTCTCCCCATTTCCCCGTTATTTCTCTTTTTTTTTTGTTTTTTTGAAGAATTTAAATCTACTTTCTGAAAGAAATGCAGTTCTATCAATACTACAATCTAGACAGCATGTAGATAATAAACAACATTGTGCAGTATATGCTAATGTTAAATTCAAATTCACAAAACCTTTCCTTGAGCTAATAATTAGATTAAAATTAGTCTAGCAAAGCCCCTCTTTTTACCTATTAACACATGAAATTCAATTTTTCTGCTTGAAATCCAGCAGTTCCAGGACATAGCCCTTATATATCTTTTGACAGTAAAATTAAAGACATGGAAAATTGCTGCAACTTTACTTCTTACTACTTGAAAGACTTCTATAATTCATGAAACAGGCAGTTTTGCAATCCATTTATGGTGAGCTACATGGTTAATGGATTATTGTTTCAGGGACTAGGGATAGTTAGAAAAAATACTACTCCCTGATCTCCATTTTATGTGCCAGTGGAGACAGGAGCAGAAATTGATTCCGGAATAACCAAACTTTCTTTTCTTCCTATTTCCATATAAACTACTTGGTTTAATATTGGAAAATAAGCATGCTGGGAGAAAATCATATCACTTTCAAACTGTTACTCTCTTATGACCATATCTTCTACCAGAGACAGTATTTTAGGTAAGTTTTGGGTTTTGTTTTGTTTGATTATTTTTTTTCTTTTTTGCTTCTACTTATAAAACAGTATGAGCCTAAAAACTTTAAGATCACCTAGCAGATGACAGGCACCATATAAGTCTACTATCGCTCTCCAGATTATTCTGTAACATCTCTGAAGGTGCTGATCTAGTATTTTAAAGTCAGATTTGTCTTTCACCAGTTCTGTTAATACAGAACAATCCTTAGTACATTTTCTCTCCTTCAGATGCTTTTACAAATCTTGTAGCACATATGCAAATATTCAATAGGATTCTTTCTACGCCTTTACTCACCTAGCATTCTTCTAGGTACTGTGCTCTTCTACATGATGGGTAATCCAATGCTGGGTTTGATTTTTCCATGGGGATTCCTTGCTGGATTCCTCGAGCAACTGTCTGCCATGAAGAGCTCTCTGTGGTTAAATGCTTCTCTCTAAGTGGAAACACATTTTAAAAAATGACATGCATTGATGTAGATATCAAAATTTTCAAATCTGTTTTTAAAAACTATATAAAGACTGTTTGACTGTACTGTTACCTGCACTTTTCAGTGATCATTGTGGCAGTCAGTGAAAAAAAAAGCTAGCTTGACTGGAATCAGAGTGGGTAGCATTGGTAATATATAGAATATATAGAATATATAGAATCATTAAGGTTGGAAGTGACCTCAAGGATCATCTAGTCCAACCATCCCCCCACCACCTATTACCCACTAAACCACGTCCCTAAGTACCATATCTAACCTTTCCTTAAACACCCTCAGGGATGGTGACTCCACCACCTCCCTGGGCAACCCGTTCCAATGCCCGACCACCCTTTCAGAGAAGAATTTTCTCCTCATCTCCAACCTGAACCTTCCCTGGCGCAACTTGCAGCCATTTCCCCTTGTCCTGTCACTAGTTATCTGCGAGAAGAGGCCAACCCCCAGCTCACCACAACTCCCTTTCAGGTAGTTGTAGAGGGCAATAAGGTCTGCCCTGAGCCTCCTCTTCTCCAGACTAAACAAGCCCAGTTCCTTCAGCCGCTCCTCATAAGACCTGTGCTCCAGACCCTTCACCAGTTTCGTTGTCCTTCTCTGGACACGCTCCAGGGCTTCGATATCTTTCTTGTGGTGAGGGGCCCAAAACTGGACACAGTACTCGAGGTGCGGCCTCACCAGGGCTGAGTACAGGGGGACAATCACCTCCCTGTTCCTGCTGGCTACTTACTCCAAGGGATCTAGAATTGACTTTCTTGCGGTGACAGTCTCCCAAAATGACTGAATACAGCCAAACTCTATAATTTGAATCTTACCTGAGTCCTGAATAAATAACCACAGTCTTTCTAATTACCTACTGGAGAGTTGAACGGTAAAAAAATGTTTCCTAAAATTGATTAGTTTGCCTTAAAAAGAATGAATGTTTTGTTTTTCCAAGTGCTAAGAATACAATTATATTGTTTTCCTCAAGACTTGAACTTCTAGCAGATATCTTAGAGATAGCAGTGGCCTATGGTGTATCTCCAGCTGAAAACATACTAGGGAAGGGTAGAAAAAAAATAAAAAAATCACAGAAATGTGGAGTTTGACTAGGACTACATGGAAATTAAATGTTTATACAATCTAGAAATCTAGATGTGGGCTTTGTGTATCTTCCAAAAGACAGTGTCACTCATTCAACAGACCAACCTATGTTTGATAGACGATCAGTAATGACTGCAAAAGATCCTGGTCTTATGAGTTATCAACACCATTCTCTGCTGCCCTTTTCCCCAATTTTTTTCATATCCTGGCCAACTGCCATACAGACCTAGCTCTATCCTGTCTAAGTTACAAGATACATTTCACAGAGCTGGTAAACATCTGGTGTGCCAAAACTTTCTCCTGCAGACTTCTGAACTTCCTTTGCTTAGGTTTATCTCTGAAGTATTTCCAAAAGCTTTTTATTGTTTTCTATAGCATTTCATTCTTCTTTTATGTGACAGATTATTTTTAGATTTCCTACATTTCTAAAAGCCAAAGTCTAAACTGGAACTGAACTGCTTAAAAATAGTAATGAACAAATGGAATGCAAAAAATCAGATAATCTAACAGGCTGAAAATCAGCCCTCCGTGTAGTTGTGTATGTGCAGCAGCAATACCACTGTATCTGATTCAGTGCACCTGAGTGAATGAACACACTGCAGTTTGAGACCTGTAAAAAACTCTTTTTAGAATAAAAAATACATAACCTTTTCAGTTTCCAAAACCCCTTCTTTCAAAGACTTACAGTCTGTTGCCACTCAGCTGTAGACTATCTTTCATTTCCTCCACTTAGTAATTTGCATTATAAAGATGGCTCAAGGCAGTTCATATCAGAATTATTCCTGTGGAGTTATGTTTGAGATAAACCTTAGCTAGAAATTTAGAGCTAACAGTGCAAGGCCACCTTTCAATCAGTGATGATGGATATCTAGGACAAGCAATATTAGACTGATCTGCTATTGATGTCTGAACAAAAGCAGGTCAGGATCACAAAACATGTTCAGCTAGACAGTGTCCATTAGCTGTATGTTCTGTCATTTAGAGGGAAACTTCAGAGGGCTCACACAGAAAGAAAGAAGCAGAAAGATGAGGCATGTATGCTAATATCAGATTTTGTACCAAAAACCAAAACAAAACCAAACCCACAAGGCTTCAGTCCCACAAAAAGCTCAGCATACATAGATTCCTGCATTTATGCAAACATCTACTTAAGTGAGTGAGTTAGCCTGGGGAGCCTTCCTCCCAGGATCAGGGCCAGAATGAGCTGCTGGTGACAACAGGTGGTATAAATACAAGGGTGCAGAAGGCAGAAAATAGGAGAATCAATTATGCTAATTTATCATATGGAAAATACTGGCAAATCTTTTGACTGCAATTAATACTATCAGTGTGTCAGCAACAGCATCTTTGCAGTTGCATCCAGACTTGTTATTTAAAAAGGAGAAAAAAATTATTTGAGTTATGTCTGCTGACAACATTGGAGAATTTATGAACATGAGTCAGATGTGGGAGCAGGGGTGAATGTTACTTATGCAGTGCAGGGAAGGATGCTCTTGAGGTTAGATGTATGCAGATTGGTTTGTGTTTTTTACTGAATACTGCCAGATGCACAGTGCATTTCACGAGCTGTTTTGGTGCAGCTGGGAATCTTCTGTGTTATTGCTGCCTCTTTTTTTTTTCTCATAGGAGAAAGTTGTTGGTTTGGCAAGGCTGCAACGCTCCATCAAAGGAGGATGGGTATGCTGTGTGTTTGTCATCTATCCAGCTCTGGGAACAAGTGTTGCTTCTGCTTTTCTTTCAGCAGAATGAACCACTGCAGTCATACCTCTATAATGTTGAATTTACAGGTCTTCTGTGACACAGGCTGTTTCAGGTAGCAAGGTGACCACTGTCAGATATAGCTTCCAACAGTGCCACCAAACAGTTAAGTCCCACCTCTTCTCCTGCCTCTTTGGGCCAAAATCAGGTGCATTCCCTCTTTTCCAATACTCCTCTTGTTTGTACTGCTTAAGGGCAACATCCTGTGATGAAGCCCAAGCAAGTGGGAAACCTGCAGAGCTGCTGCTGCACTCACACCTACACATTTGTTCTTACTGTAGTATTTTATCACAGTGCTTGGAAATACCTGGTTAAGATTAATTCCCCATTACAGGCGATTGAGACAAACATTGGGACAAAGGTCAGCAGCATAGGCAAGCCCCTTGTCTGCTGCTGAGAAAGAGCAGGACCAGGGGAGGAAGAGATATACCAGCCTTAAGGAGACTGTAATGTTATACGGAGTGGATTTGATCCACCTCTGTGAAATGCCTGAGGGGCTCCATCCTGTTAGATGCTTTGGCAATTTTTGTGTACACTGCATAAACTTCAGCAAGGTCTGATTTGAATGTTCTCTCTCTGTGGTGTAGTTCAGCCACCTGAACAACAAATTTCTAGCTCTGGATATAGGGAATTGGGATGGAGAGCAGGAAAAGTGTGGGAGAAATTCATGGACACTGCCTCATTCCCTCTTCATCTAGCAACAGATCGAAGGGCCAGTGGTAGATGAATACAGTCATGCTGCTTTCAGCATGGAGCACAGAGTTCAGATGGGGGAAATCAGTGAGCTCTTTGCTTTCAGGCACCAACACTGCTATATGTGTTTGTGAGACAGATGTGGTACTTAGGGACATGGTTTAATGGGTAATAGGTGGTGGGGGGACGGTTGGACTAGGTGATCCTTGAGGTCTCTTTGAACCTTAATGATTCCATGATTCTATGAGTGAGGAGAATGAGAGTGGGATGGAGTTTTCATGCTTCAGGGAAAAGAAAGTAAGCCACGCAGGTAGAGTACAATGCACCCTCATCCACTCAGATTCCTTCACATGTTGGTACTACATGAGACTCTTCTTCCCCTATAACCATGATTTCTCAGTATTGTTTCTGTTTGGGTGGCATAAATACTGCAGGTGCAATGTGGGAAAATTTCTTTCTAAAACATGAAATAGTTACAGAACCTGAAAGCTCAAACAGTTATGGCTCTGCCCCTATGCTGAGGTTCTTGTGCAAGACAAGTTTGTTTCTGAAAATGAAGTAGTTTGGGACCAAATGTATGTTAGCCCTGTCTGGAGAAAGAGGAGGCAAGGAAGAGACAGAGAAGGTATGCTCTGGATCCAGGTCTGAGCTGCTCCCGTGTGCAGGTTCAGAATTTCTCCTGGGCTTCCCAAAGATTGTGTAAATTGCACATCTGCTGACCAGTGGCAGCTTCAAAGTAAGAAGCAAATGAAAAAGCATGTAAGTGGAGAGTTTTGAGAAAATTAACTCAGAACTCTTAAAAAGGATTTGGTGAAGAAATGGGCAAACCCTGACATACCACCAGTTCCCTAATTCTCAGGAATTCCCCTATGGGAAATTTCACAAAAGTCGTTCATCGTGGGTCTAGCTGATATTGTAATTTTTAGTGGGATGGAGTTTTTGTCACAGGACCTAAATCACAATAAATGTACTGCTATATAATGACAGTATCTACACAGATGGATAATTTTAATTTTAAAAGAAAACAGGTTACATAGCCCTACATACAAGGATTCCTAGCAAGTGAAGACATAAGAAAATGCCATTCAGATTTTTCAGTTGAATTTATTTAAAGGGAAACCCCTTCATTTAAGCTTAAGACATTTCCGTTCCAATAATATTTTTTTTTATACAGCATGCATGCATCAGAACAGGACTAACATTGGTGGTTAGAGAGTGTACAGCTGAAAGATGGTGATATTTGCTGAAGCTCCCAGGATACTGGGCACATTTATTTTAAATGAAGAAGGACAAAGAAATGTACAGGTAGAAAACCATGGTAGAAGGAATTATTTCACATAAACCACTGTCAAATACTTTTTCTAGAAATGTTAATCACAGACTAGATTACTTAGTTCACAGCTCTAGAGTCACAAATTCTGGAACAGGTTATGTAGCTCAGGAGAGTAAAATTTTAAGATGCCTGTGACTAGTGGGTTGACTACTATTACTAATTATCACAGTACAGAAATCACCTGAATTGTCAAAGACTATAGGAAGGTCAGTGGCACTCAGGAACAATCTAAAGCTTAATCAGAAATCTAGTATCATGCCTTCCAGGCTGTTACTGCAAGTATGAGATGCTGCTTTATTTGCAGATGTACTTTCTATTTACTTTCTGAGGGTAGCTCTACAGCCGAAACTACAAGGACATAGGCTTCTTACTTACAAATAAAACAATTTTACAGAATATACAAGGTCTTACAAGGACTATCTGCCTTATCAATACCTTCAGAATCCAAAGTAAGCGTGGTATCAAAATGAGTTCCTGAAACAGACTCTGAGTAGTACTTGTTTGGCAGTTCTTTAATTTTTAGGTGATAGAAAGCATGGATTATGTATAAAGCCCATGATGACCCAGTCTGAAGACCTGGCTACAAGAATTGTATATAAAGTAATTTAAGATTCTCTCATCTCTAAAACATTCATTTGGAATAGAAGGGTAAAATAAGTTAAAATTATTAAGTGAGTATGGTTGCCATGGGAAACAATTGTCTCAGGTCCTCTGTTCCAATACAGCTATTAACCCCTAGTGTATATTTATTATTCAAGGGAAATAATTGACTCGAAAAAGGAAAATTGGTTGTCACAAAAAAAGACAAGCCACTGTGCTAAATTTGAGTCAGTTGCATGCAATGAAAATAAATTAAGGAGGGTGAATCTTCCTCAGCCCTAAGATTATTTACATTTTGCTTAGTGCTCTGTTTTTCTCAGCTCTCAATATGATAGGACATCAAAAAGAACTGTGAATAGACGGTCTGGAATGAAATACGGTACCCTACCCATACCATGTTCTGACTTATATTTTTATCATGCTTTTTAAGAATTTCATCCAAACGTTAAAACTTATACCAGGTGGAAAAAATCCACAGGAAGAGCTCACATTATTAATAATCTGATTTTTTTTTTCTGTCAGCCAATATTTATCTGTTTGTAAATGCGAGGTTACCCCACATGACTTGACTGAACAGAATGAAGAGGATTGCTCAGTAGACATTTAAAAAGAATTTGCAGAAAGATGTTTCCTTGATGCAATAATATGTGTTTCCAAGGTATCTACATATGAAGTTTTATTCTTAAAAAATACTAGCAATACAAGACTGGAAAACATTTTTTTTTAATCCTTCCAACTATTTTTCTACTTAGTATTTATTAAAAATTGCCGTGTACTCTCTCAAGGATGTACTGTAACAATTCTTCTCTAGAAATTTTTTGTCTGCATCTGGTTTGACTGTTTTTCCCAGTGGCCAATATGTTCTAACACCCAGTCCCACATCTGCAATCATCAGTTTTGTTGCAGTCTCCCTCACTGAATCCACATCTATTCGACCTGGCATGGGATTTATGTTTTGGGTAATGCCTGCCACCGCAATGATTCTGCTCCCGCCCCCCCCCAAAAAAAAAAAAAAAGAGCTTATGCTTTTTATTTGTTTCCCCTTGACTCTAGACTAAAGGCAAGTACTTTACTTGCCAGTTTCAGTCATATTCTACAAATCACAAAATAACCATAAAGTATGCTTTTCCTTCGTTTCTGCACCTAGGTTACCAGACGTTAGGATGAAATGACCTCCTCGTTGCTTGAAATAGAGAATTTTGAAGTAATTGGTCAGGATCTTAATTTTTTTTTGCCTTTAATTGCTGCTAATGGAGTGCTTTAGACAATCAAAAGTAGAATGTATTCTAAACATAAATCTTATGTTTAGAAATACTGAAAACTTTGTGTTGTTTATTTTTAAGAAATTGTCAAACTTTCCCTATATGTATCAAACACAGAACAGATACAATACATAACAAATAAACAGAAATCTTGTTAATAGAAGACCTGTGATGCACTTGAAGTCTTGGGATAAAAGGTGATATAAGTAAAAGGACTGGCTAGAGGAAAGTGGAGAAGAATCTGGCACGTCCTTTGTTCTTCTCAGTTAATAATGTATGTATTTTGGGTAACCCTTAGTGTGAACTTGCTATGTCTGAGATAAAAAACAAAAATCACACCCCTAAAGTGTTTTTATTTACTCTGCCTATTGTACATTATCACTGTTATTATTTAGTGGCACCTACCGTTGGCATGATAGGCAGATTCATTTATGAACATGAGAATTGATAACAGTTTGTACAGTATTTTCAGTAGTGCAGACAACCACTAATCTTTTCTGATGCAGAAGGTCCTTATAGCAGTACAGCTCTCTTTGCAATCTTTTTCAGATCATACATTGTATCAGCTTGCAAATATTGCAATTTATCTATAGGTGGCAGCAGACTTACACTGTAAGTCCAAAGCTAGACCTGTCAATTATTTCCAATTACTTGTGCATAATCATTTCATCTCTGTAAAGACAGTATACAGGACAAAGAGGGTGTGGAGACAAATACATGGGTGGATTAGGCCATAATTTTACCAGCTGAGAAAAAAGATAGAAAAAGAACAGGAAAGAAAACGATTTGAAAGTAAGGAAAATGTTTATGCAATAATAAAGTTTACTTTGCAGATGATAATAATTTACTGTCTCCTTTCTACAAAGCTATCATTTGGGAATTAACCTACATGTTTGAATAACCATCTTTTTGCAGCTGGAGTCCACAGAGTTTGAACAGAGCTCTACTGTTGATATTCTGTATTGTTCTTTTCATTGTAACTTATTTAAGATAAATCTTTTCTTAATCCTGCCTCTAGGAAACCACTATGAGAATATTTATGATGGAATACCTTGTGCATACATCATAGAGTAAGTGGACATGCTTCAAGGGACCAGTTAGCCTCTGTATTAGGTTTCAGTGGCTGAAAACGATCATTGAATGTTCTATTGCCATGGTCTTATTATCTTCTGGTCCTTCCTAAGAATCATAAAAGACATTAAATTCAATTTATTGAAAGGCAGGTCATTAAACCCTTGATATGTGCTGCATTGCGTGCATCAGATTTCATAGTGGAAAACGTATTTCTTATGGGAGATAATAGAAGATAATGAAGGCAAAAACAATTATAGAAACTAGGGTCCAGTGATTATTAGCACCATCAATATTTGCATATTAGACCCTAAGGACTTATTCATAGGACATCTGGTTTATTAGTGAACTTATATGAGCCAGAGACAGTTGTTTTAAAAACCTGTAAGAAAGAAGAAAAGCGCACCTTGAAAGTTTTAGGCTTCTTGCAGTTCCTATGTATCATAAAATTGTTTGAGACAATATGGGTAAAATGTTTGTCTTTTCCTTCTCAGGTGACTTATTGACAGAGCATTGACACCAAAGAACTGGACAGCCTCAGTTTTTGATTGAGGGTGTATGCACACATGAGAGAAGGTCATGGGCAGAATCAGTCTAATTTCTCTTTTCAAAATAGTTTAAGCTCATTTTACTCTGGCAAAGTAAGACTTGCCTTTCAAAATCTCAGTCATCTCAGTACTTATCGCTCCAGGCAATTATAATCCCTTTTTTTCCTCACAGTTCATGTTGAGAAAGCCTAGTTTATTGGTATGAGCAGACTCATTGATGTTGGGGTCAGTCAATGGTCTCGACTTGCTCTATCATCTGTGATTCCACTTGTACAAACAGGTCAAGACTGTTCAGCATATAGCTATCTGAGGCCGCCCCCCGGGGAACAATAAGGTAAGAGTGCTTAGGCATGAAGTACCCACTCATCAAATAACTGAAACAGCTTGTGGACAGGTAGAAGTCAAATCTGAAGGTGCTGGGACCCTTGAAGGTCATAGGCAAAAGCACTGCTAGGTGACAGCTAGGTGTCATGCTACGTGACAGCTGAGGGTCAGGACTATGGGTTTAGGAAACTTTGGAAGCCTAAATCTTTTTGCGTCTGTGACCATGGATTACCTATTTGATATTAGATTTACTAGGATTGAGTCCTTCAGTTTGCTGTAAGTAAAGAATTCTTTTACCAGATTGAATTTTGGTTTAGAAATCTTAGGTATTTATGTGGCACAGGTATAGGATTTTATATACCTTATTATATATATTGTACTTTGAGAATAACAATGGGAGACTCTATAGAGACTATGAACCTGCCACTAAAGCCAGACAAAGGTACTTTTGTTTCTTTTTTAACAGATTTTCCTCTTGTATGTCAAAACCAGAGCAGAAGATGTAAGGTGGCTTAGAGGCTAACACAAAGAACCGAAGGTTGAAAAAAGGCAGGTCAGCTCAACTAACAACATGCACATATCTTCATGAGCTGGTGTTTCAACATTTTACCGTCAGTTGTCTTTCTGTGTATTATGTGTTGTTTGTTCTTAACTTGCAAAAAAAGCAGGATGATCTTCTTCCAATACCACTTTTTTCATAATTTGGTATGACATTCATCCCATTTGGACTACAGTGATAGGAGAGATACTTTTCACATACTCCACTGAAAAGAAATTTTCCTTTTGAGAAATCTAAGAAATGTCATGGTCTGCAGAGATGAAGCTTCTTAGAGTAATGCAATTTATTTCATTTTATGTCTGTTATGTAAGAAAAAAATGAATTAAGCTTTATCCAAGAGAATGAGTCCATTGAAAAATTCTACTCTACCCTGAGAAATATCTTGGTTCAGTGGCTAGAGTCCTTGGAGAAATGCAGTGAATAAATCTTCATCATGGACATAGTAATGGAATTTTAGTAGTTTAATATTTAGAAAACCTCCACTTTTATGGCACAGGCATAAATGCCTGTAGTGGTTAGAGGTGGTTCTGAGTAATCATTAACGTTGGGAAATGCTGTCTCTAGCCAGTAGGACATAGCTTCATAGATATGATGTAAACACATAATAGATGTAACACTTCATAGATGAAGTTATGTGTTTATCACATAACATACGTGTGCAAGATTGTGTTCATTCTCTTCTGATAACTTTCTCTCTCCATTTCATTCCTCTCTAGGAATATCCAGAAACTTTGGAGGAACAAAAAAATATGGATTAAGAGGTAGCTACAACAAAGATACAAAGCATTTATTTAATTGCTGGGGTACTTCATCTTTAGTTATTTCATCCCCAGGGTGCTATATAGAAGAATCATGTGGTTTTTTTTACTGTGTTCAAATGCCTCAGATACAGATGGGTGTTTCCTTGCTGTCTGAGATCCAAGGTGGCTATTGAAGACAGGAAAAAAATATTCAAGTTCAATTTTCTGCACAGGTTGAAAAGGTTCAGCTTATTATTACTCACTTTTAAAGGAGTATCTTAACTACCATACTAGACTTCCACTTGCCTTCTCCAAAAGCTCTTCACAAAGCCCTGGTAATGGCATGAGTGATTTTCTAGTTGAAGCCATGGCACTAGGCCAACAGACAGAGATGACCTCTTCTGCATACATGTGGGAGGTGTTGAAGACATCTCCAGAAGTTCCTTGCTTCTTACCATTTGGATGTCAGCTCAGCCAGTTAATTCAAAGCATCAATTTCAATGTTTAATCTACCACAGCTGATTTTAAATGAAGTGGGTCATATTGAGCTCACATAAATTTGCTTGAAACATGCTCATTGGGGGGATAACCTCTGGAAGTCAGGAGATATAACAAATTAGTGGGTGACAGTAAAGTTGTGCAGCTGTTTACAAAGCAAATATCTAGCTTAAGCCTTAGTCTTCCTCTCCTAATAGAGAGAGGACTTCAGCAGTCCATAAGCAGATTCAGCTTTCTTTCGCTGCTGTGCTCCAATTAGACTGAAAAATATCACCTGACATCCTCAAGGCAATCAGCTTTGTCTCACAAAATCTGGTAGTTGTAGCTGATTATTCTGCTAAACTCTCCTACTAGAACTAGATGATAGTGTCGAAAAAGAAACAGCTGAAAAAAATCACTCAGCTGGGGGAAAAAAAAATAAATGGGAACAGAGCAGATAGAATGGAAGGGAATGCACAGTAACATAACTGCTTGTAGGTAGAGTTTTATCAGGTGAATGTTTTGGCAGACAAATATTTGAAATTAGTGCTATTCATGTATTATAAAAGATGTAAATTTTTTAGTGTTTTTTATCAGTTTTTATAATAAGAGCACTTCATAGACAGTAATGGTCTGGGATGTTAAGTAACAATATGTTTTTCAGGCACCTCTTCCTGCGAAATCCACAGGATCTGTTTCTTACATGGCTGACTTCGCCACCGCAAAATGGCTAGTAGCATGTAAGGCAAAATCTTAAAAAAAAAATAATAAAAAAAATTAAAGATATACGATATTGTGTTGATGCTTCTGACCTTGATAAAAATCCTTTGGTAATGTTCTCATTGTTCATGAGTTAAGTTGGCTATTTTTTGGTGAACCTACAGCTCTAAAATAAAACAAAATAAAGCACATTTCCAGGGCTAGAGATAAGTAAATTTTTAGTATTTATAGGGAGATTAAAAAGAAAGGTTAATTTCTCATTTCTTTTTCTGCTGGATTTTTGCTTCAATTTCAATGTTATTTGGGAATGAAGAAAATCTGGAGTCTTGGGAGAAGAGACTCAGAAGCAGAGTTAATTTAGTTATGCAAAAAGGTATTTATTTCTTTAAATATCCACACAAGCTTTGGAATGCTGCTACTGGGGGTGAAAGGTAGAGAAAGGGAAACATAGGAATAAATTAGGTGAAAAAAAAGATAAGCATATGAACTCATGTTACTTGGGATAATCAGTTCCTTGTTTCTCCAAATACAGGGTTAAAAAGCTTTCAATGAAACAGAGAAGCTACATTTCAATTGCAGATCAGCTTGCATAGGGGATTCAGAGATTTCAGGCCCAGCTCTAATCATGACAGCCTCTCTTGTCTAGTGAGGCTTTCCTACCAGCTGTCAGCATATTTTGAGTTTATCTCCACAATTTAACAGAGTGCTCTTTTTGTCTTTCACAGCACACCGATGAAATATAACTTGTAAAGGCCGGGTGTAGTGGAATCATAAGTGCTTGCTTTTCTTAGAGCGTTTCAGAATAACTGCAATGGTTCTGATGCAAAGAGTGAAAGAGTAAAAAAAAAATAAAAATTGCTCTGATTACCAAATGCAGTCCTATGGCCAACTTTATACTTCTGTAACATGTATGGAATTTCATAAGCATGTTCTTTTTATCAGAAGCAATACAGAAAATTGGGAATCAGACTGCAAGAGAAGTCGAAGAGAATACCAGAGAAATCAGTGCAAGTAAGCTTTCCCTCAGACGTTCAGGATTAGCCTGATAACAGCAAAGCAATGTATCTTTTATAATCCTTGGAGCCTATTTAAAGCAGAAATATTTTTGAAACCTAAATGAAATCTAAACCTAGTTTATGAGATTTCATCTAAGGAGTTATTTATTAAACCACTTTTCTTGGTGCTAAATAGCTGCTATTATAATTTGTGAGCTCTAATAATGTGCCCACTAGAAAGCTTTTCTGAGTTTTTTTGGAAAACATGTTAAAGTAAAATAACCCTCTAGATAAACAATTCATAGAATTAAAATCACAATATTTTCTGAACCAACCAAAGTTATTAGAGACTGAGGTCTTACTGTGTATTTATTCCAGTTATTATTGTACTCTTATATTAAAAATTTTTTAAATGCTTTATATATGTCTCATACTTGAAATGAGACACACAGGCTACTGGAGTTTGAGACAGACCCATTGCCTTCCCCTTTTGGCTTAACTCCATCATGTCAAAGACTAGTAATTGCTGGAGTAATAGTGAAGGATGGATATCCTACACAGGACCTTCATCACTTACAACTTCATCTGCAAACTACAATGTGTTCTCATTAGAAAAACCTTTCTTAGCCTTCAAGTTCATTCTCTCTTCTAAAAAGCCACTTCCAGTCCTTCTGTATTGTGTTGAGCCCTTATCCTGCCATCCTGTCCTGAGCCTGTAGTAAAGTAAAGTAAAAGCACAACAAGCAGAGTGTTGGCAAAGGAGATGTCAAAAGCTATGAGAAATGCTTTATAACCTTAGGGAATAAGATACAGTGCTTTGTCCTATGTGGGAATACCTTTCAGTGTCCTGAGCACTGAAACATTTGGATTAGTTTCTCTTTCAGCCAAATAGCTAAACCAAGCCTTTAAACACTTCTTTTTTTTTTCTTTTTTTTTCTTTTTTTTTTTTTAATTCTTGACTGGAATTGTTATCTGTACCTCAGAGGTCATGAAAAATGACCTCCTCTGCATACCAGCTGTGGAGGTGTGATTTCTGGAGTAGTCACACGTGCAGTGAGCTGTACCTCCCTCCCACTGGCCACTTCCACTGGCACAGACACAGACTGGCTGTGGAGAGGTTGCCTGGGTGTGTTCAGCTACAGGAAGAGTAGGTAAACAGAGCAAAAGCACTTCATACTACAGTGCTTCCAGCCTAGCTAGTAGTAGTCAAGAAAAACACTTTAAAATACGGCAAAGAGTGCCTTTTCAGTAGTGTGCATTGATGGTGTGTATGCCTTGTATCTAAAGATTCACCAGATATTTTTTTGCTTCACTAAAGATATTCCTGAAAGATGGACTGAGTGAAGTTCAGCATACTGGTTCTTTCTTCTGTTTCTCCGTCTGTGAAGACACTTGCCTAATGTCTTACCGTTGGCAGCTTCACTACTGTTGGGATTTGGCTTATTTTCTCTTGTAGGCTTGATGAATAGAAATGTGTGAAAATAGTGTCATATGGCCTAAAAGTGGAGTAACATCAGGCTGTAAACAATAGCATATAGTGCTCTTAAGTCTGCAATGTAAACACAAATAGATGAGAAAATTAGCCAACTGATGATATTTCATGGGTTTATACTAGCTGAAGTAAACTGATCCTCCTCCAAACTCAGTTAATCACAGTTCTCTTTGGAGCTGCTTCTAACACTACTAAGTTCTAGAGAAATACAGATAAAAATCTGAGTTCTTTTTTCAATTTGATAGTATCGCTTTAAAAATAAAACTGAAACATAGTGACTAATGAAAGTTTTCATAAGCCAACTTATAAATGAGCTTTGAAAGCAAACTTCCCACTACGAGTAATAATTTTATAGTGATTGTAGGGCTATTCATAATGCTTCAAAAATAACAGCAAAATGCATTATAGAACTTGTAATTATGAAACACTGGTAAGCAAGGTGGAGACATTTACATATAGATTGTAGTTTGAAATGGTGATGTGTACATGAACCCTTTATAATGTTTGTACAATATCACCAGTTTAGTTCTTGTTATATTCAATTATTTTAAGACGGGAAATATATTTTTAGTAGTTGTCATCGTGTTACTTGATTACACGAAGCATGTGTTTTATATGAAAGACAAACACAGTATTCCTTAGAGAAAAACCTACGTGAAGGAACGTGAAGTGATTGCGATTCTCTCTTCTGAAGGGAATTAGGTTATTATAATCATTTGATGGAGAAACTAGAGCATAACTGGCTAAACCAAGGAACTGTGCCTTACTTATTAGTGTGATCTGATTTTCTAAAAACTTCCTGAAGCATAAATGTTCATGAATTTGCAGAATTATAAATGGAACAATTTTTGCTGCAGTGAGTATAAATATGAACTAGCTATTAAGCTAACTGGGGCAGAGAATTTAATCTAAAAATCCCTTATTAATATATCTTGATCTCAGAGTGAGGTATTTGTTTGAATTCATCCTTTCAATTTAAGGTTTTTGCTATTGCATAAGATGACAATCACACTGGATCTTTTTCAACGTAAATATGTTGGACCTCCCTGTATTATGACAATAGTTCAATAAAATGAAAACAGAAGAGGATTTTGGTTTATGGATCATTCTTAACCTGACTGGGGAAATATGAAAAAAGAAGGACATGAGAACAGCAGATCAATGTTTTTTAGAAAAATATTTCTATGGTGGTGAACTAGTGCATATATTAATATAATTTTTTACACATTTGAAATATTTCATTGAAAGAAATAGATCATCCTAACAACTAGAAATGATAGTGTCATCAGAAAAGTTCTACTTGTCCTGAAAACAGAAGAATGCTGAACTGCATAAAAACTTCACATTCTCTATGTTAAATGTTGTAGTATTTTTCAATGTATTTTTAAGTGTTATCATCTTCTCTGCAGTTCGAAAATTATCCTTACTTCATTAAAGAATATTGACTAGTAGAAGTCTGAGACCAACTTTTTACCTGTAGAAGGATGTGAGACTAAATCATGTCACAGTAAAAAATGACATTTACTGTTTTCTTTCTGTGTTGGAACATTTTTTTAAAAATGTGAACTCTGAACATACCACTAATGATGCTTTGTTTAAAAACTCTGCCAAGTCTCTTTACAAATGAAAGACTGGTGGATGAAGGTAGCAAGATTTCTTTTTCTTTTCTTCTTTTTTTTTTTGAGGAAGAGTTTAGGTTTTCATTAAAAGATTAACATGTAGACTTATTGTTTTTTTCATTCTTCTGTTTCAAACTCTCGGCTATCAACCAGTACCCCCAGGTCGACTATCAAGTCGGCTATCAACCAGTACCCTCAGGTCCTTCCCTGCCAGGCAGCTCTCCAGCCACTCCGCCCCAAGCCTGTAGAGCTGCCTGGGGTTGTCGCGACCAAAGTTCAGGACCCAGCACTTGGCCTTGTTAAACCTCATACAGTTGGCCTCGGTCCATCAATCCAACCTGTCCAGATGTGTCTGAAGAGCCTTAGATCTCTCTGAAGCACCTTAACTTTACAGGAGATTAGTCTTGCTTTTTAGAAACTGACTTTAGGCTCTGGACATCATTATGGAGATGAAGAACTTGAATCCTGGTGTAAGTTAACTTTTAAGCACTTAACTACGGTATTGGATTTGGTCTCAGGTCCACTATATCACTATGCCAAAGGCACCACAGCAAGCTGGTTTGGTTTGGGTTTTTAGCAAACCTCAAAGTCAAATACTTCATCGTGGCAGTCAATTCAGTATCAGATAAATGGCAATTCACTCCATTGCTTTCCTATTCTCTGATATCTCAAATCAAGTATGCTTGACTTTCATGCCTCGTGCCTCCAACACCTGACTCTGTTAAATGCAAACACACTTAACATACCAAGAAATGCATACCTATCACATTAACTATTACACTTTTTCCTTTTCTTTTTCTGTTTCTTTCTTCTGCAAGCAGTACAGTTCATCCTGATTCTCTGAGACATTTATTAAGATCCTTAAAAGATGAGAGATGGGAGGCATCAGGATAAGTACTGTAGACTTCATGGCCAGAAATGCAATGAGGCTCTTGAGAATATTTCAGGGCATTACTTTATTCATGAGCTAAAGACAGTGACTGCTGAGTGCACAGTGATCGCAATAGTATACCCAATGGGTCTGAAGCCTCTTCCAAGCATATACTAAAAGCTTTTAATATTCTCTCAGCTTGTAGCAAATCCCTTCATTATTTGGTGTGTTAAATGAATGCGAAGTGCACTCATCTAAAAATCTGTCTGTCTAAAAATAATATTTTTTGGAAGAGCTACTTTGAGAATATAAAAGAGAAGAGAAAAAAAAGCTCCTCACATGCTTTGACAGAAAGTTATTTTATTTCATATGCATTAGCAAAACTGGAGTCAGCATAGTTTTTTTTTCTTGCTTTCATTTTAAGATGAGGGAACTGTGTTACAAGTTGGAGGTGCTGTCTGAAAATATGGTGAAAGACAAACAGAAGAACCATTACCATGATACAATTGAGCTCTGAAACAAAGAAAAAAACCCAAAACTACTTAGAAAGGCATCTTGTTTTGCAGTAACCCTTGTCTAGCGTGGGTTACCAATGCAAAGTAGGATACCATCTGGAAATGTATACATTTTAAAATACTTCTGTGCAGTTAGTTTCTTCAGCTGATCTCAGGGGACTGTAATACATATAACTTTAATGCAGATAAAATTAAAAGTAAACTGAAGAGAATAATGCTTATTTAACTTTCAAAAGATCATACAATAACAGTAAGGTTTGTGGAGTCATGGTCTTTGGCCACCTTCCTCCTAGATGTACCATGAAGGACTGCTATTACCAGGAGGCATTTTTTTCCTAATAAGTTGCTGCAAGGCATGTTTAGATTTGGGTCACTGCAACAGGAATTTGCCAAACCTAATAGCCTCTGGATTTTGTGATATCAGTGCTTGTAAATATGTCTCTCAGTTTAGATACTTTTAACCTGGAAAGAGAATCCACAAAGAGAATACATTTAGACTATCCTTTGCCTCAACAGGTAAGCTCCTTTTTTGTCAAAAAGTATTATTATTTAGTTTTATTTCAGCTTTGAAAAAATGATATATGCAGTTCTGCTTCGGAAGGAAAGAAACTGTGGTGTCATTTCAATGTTCTTCACATCATCACTTATCTACTTAAATTTGACAGCATGATGGGATCTTTTTGACTTCAGAATTGTTGGCATTCTTCACCTTAACCTGCAATTATGCATAGTTCAGAAACACATAGAATTGCCAGCACTTTAGAGTTAGCAAGCACTGGCTGATTACAGAGCGATCTCTGAGCTCCCTACTACACAAAGGTATACCGATAACATGACTGTGTGATAAAACATGGACAAGTGATTCAGTCTTCAGTTCCCTCAAAATCTGCCAGGACATTTTATTTTTAATTTACTTCCTCTGAATGCAAAGGTCATTTGGTATTATTTATTTATGCAGTGGATTTGCAGAGTGTTACGATGCTGTTACAGGTCATTTTATGTTGCTGAGTTTCTAAGTGGTAACAGTATTCTGTCCCCATAGCGTTGAGGTGTGTTAGTACCACCTCCAGCAGAGCAGGATGCAACCAGCTTGTGCACTGAACAAGCTCCTTACTTGTTAGTAACGTGTGTTGCCTACTCTGATGCTTAACTTATCTAACACTTGGCAGTTGGGCTCTACACTAAGATGAACAGCCACACAATAACTTTATACTACTCTAAGAAATTAGGTGGTGGGGAGAATCATAGAATCACAGATTGATAAGAGTTGGAAGGGACCTCTAGAGATCATCAAGTCCAAAGACCCTGCTCAACCAGGTGCCCTACACTAGGTTGCAAAGGTAGGTATCCAGATAGGTCTTGAATTTCTCCAAACAAGGATACTCCACAGTCTCTCTGGGCAGCCTATTCCAGTGCTCCATCACCCTCACCATGAAGAAGTTCTTTCTCATGTTTGCATTGAACTTCCTGTGTTCCAGTTTTTGGCCATTGCCCCTTGTTCTCTCACTACCCACCCCGAACAGAGTTTGGCCTCATCCAATTGCCTCCCACAGTTTAGATATTTATAAACACTGGTAAGATCCCCTCTCAGCCTTCTCTTCTCCAGGCTGAAGAGACCCAAGTCTCTCAGCCTCTCCTCATAGGCAAGATGCTCCAGACCTTTTATCATCTTTGTTGCCCTCTGCTGGACTCTTTGCAGGAGATCCCTGTCTTTCTTGAGCTGAGGAGCCCAGAACAAGACACAGTACTCCAGATGGGGTCTCACCAGGGCAGAGTAGACAGAGAGGATCACCTCCCTCGACCTGCTGGTCACTCTTTTTAATACATCCCAGGGTACCATTGGCCTTCTTGGTCACATGGGCACACTGCTGGCTAATGGTCAACCTGATATCCACCAGGACCTCGAGGTCTTTCTCTGCAGAGCTCCTCTCCAGCAGGTCATCCCCTAACCTGTACTGATGCATGTGGTTATTTATCCCCATGTGCAGGACTCTACACTTGCTTTTGTTGAACCTCATCAGGTTCCTTTCTGCCCAACTCTCCAGCCTGTCCAGGTCATGCTGAATGGCAGCACCGCCTTCAGGTACCATCAGCAAACTTGCTGAGGGTGGACTCTATCTCACCATCTAGGTCATGGATGAAGATATTGAACAAGACCTGACCCAGCACTGACCCCTGGGGAACACCGTTAGTTACAGGCCTCCAGCTAGACTCTGCACCACTGATCACCACTCTCTGAGCTCTGCCAGTCAGCCGGTTTTCAATCCACCTCACCGTCCACTCATCTATCCCGTACTTTCCAAGTTTCATTACAAGGATGTTGTGGGAGACAGTGTCAAATGCCTTGCTGAAGTCAAGGTAGACAACATCTACTGCTCTCCCCCTATCTACCCAACCAGTGATGACATTGTGGAAGGCTACCAGGTTGGTTGAGCACGATTTCCCCTTGGGGAATGACTACTGATAACCTTCTTCTCTTCCAGTTTCTTGGAGATGGCATCCAGAACAAGCTGTTCCATCACCTTTCCAGGGATGGAGGCGAAGCTGACTAACCTGTAGTTTCCTCAACTGTCCTTCTTGTCCTTTTTGAAGACCGGAGTGGCATTGGCGATCCTCCAGTCTGCAGGTATCTCTCCCATTCTCCAAGAATACTGCAGAAAGGTTGACTTCAGTCCAAGAAAGGGAAGTGGTATTAAATCCTGTATGCATACATGAAAAGGGGTTGTGGTTTTGTTCCAGAGTGCTACATATTCCAGCATAGGTAGAATAATTTTCATCTATCCACATCACTGGGGAATGGGATGTACGTAAAAACCAGCATGCACACATATGAATTTAGACAGAGATCCTCAAAGACATCCAAATGACTAATTCCCACCAAAATAACCTATATTTGGCTACCCCAGTGCCATAGCGCATTTCTACCTTTGATGCACTTCTTTGAGTTTCAGTAAAGACAGCATTTGAATATGCTATTGACTGATGTTCAATTCACATTTTTCATGGAATAGACCTTAATACACCAAATGATTAATAATTACAACTATATAGCCATGCAATGTAAATGTTATTTGCCTACAGTATCTTTGTCCATTGGTAGATATGAATAATGAAAGTAGTAGTTGTTGTGAATTTGAGACTGACTGCATAATATATTAGTGCTAACTCAGAATACTGGAAAGAATTTTATATATTTGCTTGAGGTCACTGAGAAATACAATTCCTATCTCTCAGAAAATTCCATCATTTACAAAATTAACCCATTTGAATTTATTGTGAACCCAAAACAAAATCAAACCTTAGCATTCTAGTAGCAGCAAAAAGTGTTTATTTGTGGTTTGAGGCTGCTGGTGGTTTTAGACCTTTCAAATTTGTTATTTGTAAGTAATTTTTAAAATCAACCGATTCTCATCAAAGGGAAATATTTTTAAAATATAAATAAAATGAAGGATTTTCAGACTGTATTAGTGAAACTCAGGAACAACTTTACTTTCATATAGGAGAAAACAGGGACCACGATTAGGATACAAACTTTTTTCCAGGTCTAATGTTGGAGTTTGAATTTGGAATCCCACAGGTGTAAAGCTCTTGAACAAAAAAAAAAAAGGGGGAATATCATCATTTAGTTACTACTAAGACATAAATTTTCAGTTAGTTATACCTGTATCCTTAAAGAATTTAGATCAATTTCTAATAGCATTGTGTGTTGTGGGGTGTTGGGTTGTTGTTGGTTTTTTGCTAGTTAAAGCATAATATATTTAACTCAAAGAAAGCGTTTAGAAGTTAAGAATGAGAAGACCAAAATTTTCAGTGAATTTTGCCCTCATCCACCTTTCTTCAGTGAAGTTTACTAAGGTGAAACTTGTCTGGAGAAATTTCAACTCATTTGCATTTATGTTGGACTTTTACACACCATTAAATATGGATGTACCAGTGTAAGAGTCTTGAATATGCATTTGTTATTAGCCAGAAAATAAATGAAAAGTTGGCTGATAAAGCGCTGATTCAGCAGACAGAAACAGAAAGCCAGATATTATTCACGTCATCATCATTGCAGAAGTCAGGGAACATATGGAAATGAAAGTTTTAAATATGTGAAGAAGTCAAAGGTGCACCTGTTAGGAAAACACTTGACTTTTCATCTTCTCTCATAATTTCCTAGTGTACTGTAGGAAAAACTATCTCTAAAATTTTCACAGAACATCCATATTTTATGGTAGCAGATTTGTCACTGGTTAAACAAACTTGCCTAAAGCAAATCTGTGTTCTTAGCCTCTAATAATATGAGGGAAGTATAAAATATTAAATGCATCCCACTATTCATCCACAAGTGAATGAATATTTCCAACAGGTAGCCGCCATATCTGATGACTTTAAAAACATGTATTAAACAACCTATTATTAATTATTACACTTTTTACCATTCTTTACTTAAAAAAATAATTCTTCAGTGTCAGTGTATTTAAATATCTTAAATAAATAATAATAGTAACTAGCTTGATAAACTTCAAGGACAACTTCCAAAAATAGTGCTCCCGTTAGCCTCCAACATCTACTTTAGGCTTTAGAGTAACTTTTGTAGCTTGGGATCTTATATAAAGGGAAAAAAGAATAAACATTTTTATATACTTCCTGAAAAGTACAGAAGGCTCTTTTGTCTTTATAGGCAAAAATACAGGTAAAATAAATATTAAAGTAAATACTAAACACCAATTAAATCACAGCTAGTTTTATTTAGATCAGTTTGGATGTAAACTTGGTATTTGCAAAAATCAATATGGAGATTTTAGAGGACTGATGGGATTTAAAGAAATTGTAAAATCTTTATGCTGCAAAAGTCTTGGAGAAATGTAAGGGCTTCTATGCCTTCATTCCCCTATGAAGAATGTAGGTAACTACAGAGTGCCAAGATTACCTGACACTTTAAGGGGCATTAACATTTTGGGTTTTTTTGCTGGTGCTCATGAGTCCACATGAAACCAGTACTGCATCGCAGACATTTTTCTCTTTCCTCAAGAGAGTTTGAGTCAGTTTGCTGAAAATGGAAGACTTTACTGGGCCTTTTCATTGACCTGTCTGCAGTGCAAAATTTTTGGGTTTTATTTCTGAAGTTCAATTAAATTGAAGTTAGACTTCATTGATTTGTATCAGTACCTGATATATAGGCATAAAGAGACATTTTATATTGATTTAAGGAGAAAGTACAGCTCTTTGTATAGCTCAATAATCTAATGTTTTATTTTTCAGAATACCACAATTTCATACCTCCTATCCATAACCCTCTTTTTCAGAGGACCTCAGAATTTTACATGGCAATAAGACTTTGAGGTTCCCATTTATAAATGCTTAAAGTCAGTCATGGAAAATGTAGCAAAATTGTTTTCTTTTGTTTAAAAGCTGAGATATTAATGAAGGAACTGCAATTTTCCAAGAAAAGTGAGGAAAAACCTAACCCCGTCTACTTTGCTTACTTTGTCATTTGCTCTTTTTTTTTGTGGTTTATATAACATTCAGTGCATGAATTATGTTGATATGATTTGCTAAGTTATTTTCTTTTGACAAAGATATTTTAAGGAGGAGATTATACAATTGTAAGATCATCATTGTCACGTTCCCTGCTTCAGTTATAATACACAGTATAAAGAAAATATTTCTTTTTAGTAACTTTTAGTGGAATAGATTTCATGATCCATGTAAGAAGCTTGGCAGAAAATGTCAAAACAGGAAATATGTAATGCCTGGATTGTCCACAAGTTTGAGGTTTGGAGATCTTGGCATCTCCATGGGTGGCTCAGCACATCTGGCCTTTGTTAGTAGTCTGTAGGGACTCCCAATTCTTTTCTCCCAGAGTCTTACATTACAGATAAATTATTTCTAAATAATAACCAAGTTCTCAGGCAATTAATTTCCTTTTTCATAAGGTATTTTGGAAATGTCTATTAAATTAACTAATTGGGGAAGAGGAAAGCACACACATCCATGCAGACACACATGTACTGGAGATTAAATTCAACATCAAATTAACAATTTGTGGCTAACTATCTCTTACAGTAGTTAGAAAATAGTTATTTTGACTCCTAGAGAATTCAAACCAAATGGAATTGGTAAATGTCCCAGCTTTAGACAAAGTCATTTTACAGTGAATATTAATAACTAAACCTACTGGAAGTGGATTCTTCATGTTACAAAATGCAATGTTGCTAATGCTGGAACTAACACATGACAGAAAAACCTGGGAGGATTCATATTCAGATAGATGAAGTTCATCTCAACTAGAAAAGATCAATCATCTCTTTCATCTCATCATCATAGAGAGGTGACCTGGGCTGCATCAGAAACGGTGTGGCCAGCAGGTCAAGGGAGGTGATTCTGCCCCTCTACTTCACTCTTGTGAGACCACACCTGCAGTACTGCGTCCAGCTCTGGATTCCTCAGTACAGGAAAGACATGGAGCTGCTGGAGCAAGTCCAGAGGAGGGCCACAAAGCTGATCAGAGGGCTGGAGCACCTCTGCTATGAGGACAGGCTGAGGGAGTTGGGCTTGTTCAGCCTAGAGAAGAGAAGGCTCCGGGGAGACCTAATTGCTGCCTTCCAATACCTAAAGGGTACCTACAGGAAAGCTGGAGAGGGGCTGTTTATTAGGGAGTGTAGTGACAGGACAAAGAGTAATGGGTATAAACTAAAAGAGAGGGGGTTCAGATTGGACGTTAGGAAGAAATTCTTTACTGTGAGGGTGGTGAGGCACTGGAACAGGTTGTCCAGAGAAGCTGTGAAGGCCCCATCCCTGGCAGTGTTCAAGGCCAGGTTGGATGGGGCTTTGGGCAGCCTGGTCTAGTGTAGGGTGTCTGTGCTCATGACACAGGGGTTGGAACTAGATGATCCTTGTGGTCCCTTCCAACCCAAACCATTCTGTGATTCTGTGATTTCTTTCACCGGTTTACTAATAGATACAGAATTCCTCCAGTTATATGCCTTACTCTCTTCTACATTACTGGCTGTTATGAACAGATTATCTATCTATCTATCTATCTATCTATCTATCTATCTATCTATCTATCTATCTATCTATCTATCTATCTATCATCTCACGCATCTATCGAATCTAGTAAAAGTAGTTTTACAGGTGAGAGAGAGAAGGAAAACCCATAATTTGAGATGAGACAATAATTTTAATTTGAGACTTTGAGAAATGCCTGTTTGGCTGGTAACAGAAAAATTATTCTCGTTGAAGACTTTTAGAAACATGCTAAATAAAGGTGATTTGGGACCTAGTTGGAGACATTAGAAAAGAACTCAGTGTTGGGAGAGGTGTTTCTCGGAGGTTTGTTAAAAGCTATTATTCTTTCACATTGCTGCTGTTTGTTTTCCAATGTAGTCAATCAAGCACACATATTCACAGGCTGAATAAGATAAAAAAAATCACTTGAGATCTCATTTTATCCTGCAGTAAAGGTGTGACACTGTTATGTATAGTGAAAGATGAAGAAGATGAACAAGTGATGATATTCTTCGCTCTGTATAACTGCCTCAGCGTTACAGAACTACTGGTTACAACTGCTTATTGTCCACAGATCTGCTGAACAAAACTGTGATGATGAGGAACAGTTTATGTTCATACACAGTGGTAATCAGATATTGTTGGGAGATTTTATTCTCAAGAAGAAATATATGCTTTTTCATTCAATTATTCCAATAAAACTACTGGTGGAAAATAAATAAATTTTGCATTGTTTTTCTTAATCTTGTCGTCTTTATAGCACCATACTACCAAGCTCTTAAAGCCAATGGAAGTTCTTAACACAAAAGCCTATCTGTTCTTTATTTGTTGTTATTTTAAAATACACGTATAACAGTTACAGTAAGGTAGTTTCTTCTATGGGGCTCGGAATTTACTCCCAAGCAAGCATTTCTTTGGAAGTACGCTGTTGGCTCACAGTTAATTGTTCTAAATTGAGGGCTAATTTATTTTTCTTGTCCGTCTTTCTTCCTTTTACTACCATAATTGGTTTAGAAATACACTATCTGTTAACACAAAATGAAAATAAAGCATGGGATAATAGAGTACTAAGACATGATTTCATTTTGAAGAAAAAAAAATTGATTTTTTGTAAGACTTTTGCTTGGTTTTGTTTTCTATTTGCAAAACATTCTTTTGTAACACGTGCAGATTTCTGTCATGTGCAATGAGAGTTTTATTGGTTCTTTCACAGACTAGTACAGCCTGTGTCTTGTGAGTCAAAATTCCACACTGAGCTTCAAGCTAATGTCAGAGTATTGTGAAAAATATAGAGCTGCTTCTGATTCTCAGGAAAACTCCCACAGATTTTTATGTTGCCATATCAGACTCTGCATCCTTATACTGACAAACCATAAGCTCTTGCTAATTGATGTCAGGTGGAAAATTTTAGATAGGAAACCACTGTTTCTAGAATACTAGGATTATTATTTTATTATTGCCCTCATGCTTCTTTTATGCTTGTAAATTGATATTTTTACCCTTCTTTATTCTGAAAATTATTCCTACAGGCTTGTTGACTGAGAGGTCATGGAAGGTTTTCGTTACAATACGCGTGATGTACCTACCCTAAAAAATATGGCAATTTAAAATAACACTTGTACAGATATTAGCCAGTTTACTAGAAAGCATAAATTTCTGAATATCTGAATAATATTATGAAAATGCATCTCCAGAACTTTTACTACTATCCTTGTGCTGGCTGGTGTTGAATATGGCTTTTTTTTT
>VWZZ01004526.1:163362-203411 GCA_013399095.1 Psophia crepitans | reverse complement strand
TTTTTTTTTTTTTGAGACACGGAAGTATTTTTTATGCTGCCTTCCTGAACATCAGCAATGTTTCCTAGTGCACTGTTGTTCAGTGTTCAGATGATCAGACATCTAGGAAAAAAACAGTGAGAAAAAGTATGGAAGTGAGAGACTAAAGGTAGAGGTCAATTAGAAGTATTTAAAATTCAGCCTAACCTAATGTAGATCTGCAAAGGTAAGCAATTGTGACCATTATGATGAGCAGGTATTTCCATTAGATGCACACAATAGACAAAAAAGGTGTTTATCTGCTGAAATCAGGGAGTATACATTAGAGGAAGATACTTCAGGCTCCCTCTAAGATCAATGAGAAGGTGTTTGATGTACTTAATCACATTTAAGGTTTGATTCATCCTTCAGTATATGCCTGCTTTGGACAGATGATTGATTTCTTAAACTCCTCTCACTGTATTAACTGGATCTCAATTGGTTGTAATGGGACCTGGTGCAGCTAGTTCAGGTATGGACAGAGATGGAATTACAGATGTCTGAAGTTGAACAGGATGAATCCCACTATGTCAGAAGACTCTCATTGACTAGGGTGAAGATGAAGTACAGAAAGGGGAATATAGCAAAGATCTAACTGATGACTCTTGTCCAAATTGGGAGTCTATAACCAGAAAAGATGAAAAACCTAATTGCTTTTAAAACTGAAGCTGATATATATATAAAAAAATAAAAGGAATTGTGGAACATACTGTAGTGAGAGCAGACAATAGGACTTGAACAAACATATCCTTTCCTGTCCTATGCTATATTCAGGTAAACCTAAAGAAAGTGATTCAGAATTGCAGTATGAATATTCATATAAGCATACTCTAAAGCCTTCACCAATACTTATTCAAAACTTGCTACTTCCAGTAAAAAAAAAAATTAAAAAAAAATAAAAATACAAGCCCTACAAGTAAATTTAGAGGAAGAATACACTGATAATGTGAATAGAAGTGCTACAATGCAACCAATGAATGCTATATTTTATCCTAGCTAATACTCATGGAAAAGGGCGGGTTTTTTTAGGATATTAATAGCAAGCTAATGAGTGCATTAGCTGACTGCCCTTATAATTTTCATCCTAATTGTTGCTTTTCGTTCCTTATCAGAGCTGGTCAGATAACAAAAAGTCCCTCATGAACATTTTAATGAATAAACAGAGTGAGTTGCTATGCTGTTATTCTGCTTACCTTATTGCATATTTTTGACAGTATTCTGACAACTGACACTTTGTTAATGAAAATGAGTGCAGATCCCACAAGTGCAAGCCAGTGTGATTGTTCACCCAGAAGCCCACACCAGTAATACATTCTCTAGTTGTCACTTGTTACGTGCCTGTTTAAAAAGACTCACATATCTATTGGGCTCGAAAAACAATACTATGAGAATAAAGTAAAAGTTTAAATATGATGAAGGAATATAAAAATTAACTGATTGTTCCAAAACGTGGATGGCTACAATTCATTTAAACAATCTCATCGATGATTAAGTATTTACAGACTGAATAATTAAGGCTACAGTCAAAACACAAAGAATCACTGAAGTAAAGGGGAAATCTTGCATGGTTAAATTGAAGCACATTTTTAAGCTTTTTGCCAGTTTGTAATAAACCTTGTTTACGGATTGTGATCCTGTTTGCCAATGATGCTAGAATTAATAAGCGAGGAAGAGAGGGACGGGACAAGAAGCTGACAATCGTTCCGTGCTGCTTCTGTTTTATACAGATGTCACCTCTACTGATTGTACTGGAGTAGGCTGGGAATAAGCTCCCAATTAAACCTGTTATCCACAACAACGAAAAAATCAGCAAATCCCAAATCCAAAAAAGTATTTTAGAAAACACAAAACAGCTTGTGCTTTTGCTTTCAGAGCCTGGATAAAAGTATGTGCAGGTAAGAAATAGCCTTCTGTTTTACCCTCTGCCACTGGTGATATTCCCTCACCCTGAAACAGTCTCTCTGCCTTTCTTCTTTGACTCCACCATGTCTAATAGTTTTTGTTCCAGCTGCTATCTCATCATTGCTAAAGCTCACAGTTGTGATAGTTCCTCTTTTTAGAGAAATATTTCAGGTTTATTACCCTTTATGAAATGGGATTTTTAAAATCTATAAACTAGTATTTCGTTTTCTAATTCCTTAATTTTTGAGAGAACAAACTCTTTAACATCTGCGTCTTCATCTTTAAATGTTAGGGTTAGCCTTGTATTTGATTTAATCTCCATTATAACTTTATAAACCTTGCATGGATTAGTTTGATTTTCCCTTGTATCCAGTGAGCAGACCTTCAGCTTTTTCAGTCTTTTTCATAATACAAATCTTTGAAGCTTGATATAATTTTTGTTGCAGTAAGATGTACTCAATCAGCAGCAATTATGCTGTTTCCAAGATATGGTGCCTTGGCAAGGTGAATATACATCAAACCAACAGCAAACCCCAAGCCACATGTTAAAAAACAAAATGAAACAAAAATGGAGTTGCCCTATAATATTAAGCAAATTATTGTTATTTTGATAGAGGTGAGCTAAGCTTTTTATGTGCTATGTATTTGATATATAACTTTATATTTATATATCATGAATTATTAGAACAATTCATCTTGATGTAAATGCAGTTGTACTTGCAATCTGTGTTTACATGTGTGCTTTATACTAAGTTTAGGCTTGTTTCTAAGAAGTCTTATATAAAAGAGAAAGTGACACACAGGCAAACGCAAAAGCTCCTGGAGGACCCTATTTTCTCTCCTATGTTACACTCCTTAGTAATCTACCTTATTTCCTACCAGCTTCTCCATGTTAGGTGGTAGAAAATGATCCAGGCATGGATCATCAAATCCTCAAAACTGAGGATTTTTCTTTTAGTCTACTTTAAATATTCTTTCTCCATTTTAGTTAGCTATGGTGGTACAAAGACACTAGTGTACAAGAGAAATCTTTAATTGCTGCACCTCATGATGAGCTATTATGAATATTAACAGAAGTTCACCTTATTGTCAGTATAAAATTTTTCATGTTCATGAAAATGCACCATAAGATACATGATGAATTTAAATCTGATCGTGGTCTTAATCTGTCTCTCTTCTAAACGTGATGGTGTCTCCTCCTAGGATTTTACAGAGAGAAAACAAATATTCCTTTCTATATTAAAACAAAAAGGCATTATATGTCTTAACTTCGATCTTTGTAAAGAGTTGCAGAATAACAGAATGAAAAATGGATCTTTAATTCTGTAATTTCTCAAAACTTCCCCCTACTTCAGAAGAATTGCACAGTCTCATTTCTCCTGCATTCTCCTGTGGTGACTCCAGGTACACAAATACATCTTCACTAGCCAAAAGAAACAGTGGAAAATAAAGAAAAAATGTTTGGTTTTTTTTTTTTTTTTTTTGGTTAAGAAAATTAATATAAGGAAACAGATTTTTTTTTTACTTAAAAAGAAACAGAAGAAACAAACTGAACATGAACAAATTATCAAATAATAGATGACAGGAAAAGAAGGCAGCAATTTCTCTATCAGTATTGATGATGATTGAAGCAGAATGGAAGAAGATTCACAAAAAACCCACAAAAAAAAAACAGCTTGAGCAAGGAGAGCTTGGAGATTTTCCAATTGACTGAGGCTCTCCCTTTGTGTTGACAAATTTGGTGGGCAGCTACCAGACAAAGCTACAGTTTCAAACCTCCAGGTCCTGTTTGGTAGAAAAGACACAGAAGGTAACTGCATATCAAGCCCCAGTTCTACAACTGAAAGGAAAACCTGCTGCAAGTGAGAATCTGCCTGTATGTACCTCTGGCCTTGAGTCTTGACGAACAAGCTTTCTTCAGTAGGAACTGTGCTCATTCTAGGAAGTACTAGAAACCAAAGCTTCTTTTCTGTCTGTTGCTGGTCACATTTTTTCTCCATATCTGCTGTTTAAGTCATGACTACAAGCAGTTTATTTCATGGAGTTTGGTCAGCTGCAGAAATAAAGGCAGACGAACTGCCTGTTAGCTGCCTGCCCACTTGAACTGGCTTCACAAAGTCGATGTCATGCAAAAGTGGAGGGATAGGAGAACAACATTAAAGCACAAATTTTGGAACCTAGGATGACAAAATGTGTTATTCTGTACTTTAATGATTAATTATTGTTTAGCAAAACCTTTGCCATCCTCATTTGAAAGGCATTGTATTAGCACAGTCTGATACTGTAGTAACACAACTGCACATAAAAGATGTCTAGGACTAGTCATTTGGACACACAAGTGACAAAAGCACACTATAAGGAGAAGTGTCTGTCCTTCTCACTTTATGCCCTTATATCCTTTCATTGGTAGGTTAAATGATTGCATCCTTTACTTAATAGGAGTTGATCTTACTGCTCAGGGCCTGATCCATGTAAAAGGGGACTCAGGCAGCACTTAAGTGTCCAGATCTGAAATATATCTGAACTCTAACATGAGAACATCTTGTATCACCTGATCTGAGAAACCCTACCTACCTTATGTTTCTAGAGATTTTCTCTCTTATACCACATACCTAAAAATGTTTCTCTTGACAGGCCCGATATAACCAAAACTTTTTCACATGCAAAATAGAAGCAAACTAAGAAAAATATGACTAATATTTGCTTGCTTTAAACTCACATGTAAGGGCATTAAAATGTGTGACAGTATGTAAACCTTTTTTAATATGGTAACACTACCAATAGCAGAACCGGCAATAAACATTTTGTAATATAGCAAAGCGTGACCGTGATATGTATCTGTAAACAGGCAAATGGAGATTTGTGGTTTATTTCCTCAAAAAAATGGTACTTTGTACAAGTAGCAAAATCTACAAGGTTAAAAGAAAGGAAGTATAATAAGAGATGTCTGATAGAATTGAGATAACTCTGCAGAGCAAGCAGGAAAGATGGTTGGTGAAACCAGAACAAGTCCTGGTCCATCCCCAGAAAGGTGAAGTATGTCAAGAGTAAATGATATCATCCATTTTGTGGAAGGTGTCGAGCAGAACAAAACATGAATAAGGAAAATGGAGAAGAAAAAACATTCATACTTGGGTCACAGTTTCCTTCAACAAAGAGCTGTCAATCCTGGCCACCTCCATCTCAGCAACTGGGTACCTTACCCATGGGTCCTAACGTGCCCTCACTAGACGTGTGTGGTAGTGTTCACCTTCAGCTGATTTAAGATAAAATTGTTAAGGATTAGCTGTTTGAATATGTAGGGGTAATGTTTATATTGACCATGTGTATTGTCAATGACTGTCAATCCAGTAAAGTGTTGAAGCTTGAAACTACCCTGATTGCCAGTTCTTCAAGCACTTCTACCAGAATTTTCACTAATATATGCAATATACAAATACATTCAGTTTGTGTCACAGACAGTCTGTTTGTCTTGCCGATTCACTCTGTAGTGGAAGAATTGTTTCTTAATGTGCCTTCATAGTGTGCAGAAAGCTTTTCTCAGTTGATACTTTTCAGTGCTACTGAAGCACAATTAAATAAAAATTATTTATTATTGTATTAAGATAATACTAAAATCTCACCTAAGGCAATTATTTTGTAGATTTGAATTCTATTATAAGAACAAATATATAGCTCCTGTTTAAATGCATCTACAAAGACGTAAATGCTTCATTATAAGTCTTTAAGATGGGGCTTTATTCCTTTTCTGCCTTTTTTTTTTTTTCTTTTAATTATATATCATGCTCTGACAACAGCAGTGTAGTACGTGAATGTATTCTAGCTGTGCTGCAGATATCAGCCTACTGGTATATTTAGCAAATCCAATAACACTTCACTAGTCATTCTCAGAACATTTAAAAATGTACAAAAGTGTGAAGATAAACCCCCTCAGAGAGTCTCTTGTCTCCAGTGGTGCACAGTAGCAGGTCTCTAGCAGTCTCAGGCAGCATGGTCCTTGTGTTTTTCAGATCAATTTGTCTAATGAATTCTAGCAAATTATGTGTCAGAATTGGTGAAATATAAAAGAGTGAAAAGCTCAAGATAATTTTCAGTGAGTTTTTTGGGTTTTGTTGTTTTTTTTTTAATTTTATTTTATTTTATATGTGTTTTGGAATACACACCTAAGGTGAAATCAGTGCTGAACCCTTTGAAACCCATTGTGCCCAAGTGAGAATGAGCTTCATCTACATGTTTCCCCTGGGAAAGGACAAGCAGCAGGTAAGGTGCTGATGGAGGCTGGGTAGGGAAGTGCTTTACATCTCTGTAGATGTCGCTTCTAACAGTGCAGAATGCTGCATGGCTGAAGAAAGATATATAAAAGGGACTGTTTACTCTCCAGAGCAATCCCACCTCCTCCTTAACCCTTGCTTGCAAGGTCTGGCAGCCCAGTGTTGCTGAAAGAGCTGTGGCTGAATACAGATGGTCTCTGAAAAGGCGATTGTACAGCCCCCTCTGATTAGAGTGGAAGCTCGATGATGTAGGCTTTAACTTCCAGAATCCGTCAAAGTACTTCTGTGACAGATTCTTGAACCAGTCTTTGATTATATAATGTGATAGATTCTGGATTCAGAGATGCAGGGACTAAGTTATAGCGAGTCAAGTACACACCTAAAGGTCTCATTCAAGGAAAACACATAAGTACAGCTTTAAATCAACCACATAGTTGAGATCCATTAACATATGGAACTCTTTAGGTCTGTGTCTAATATTAAATAAGTACTTAAATAGTTTGCCAAATACAGATAGATTACTTATGTAGAAATGATGAAGAGCTTTGCTGAAAGAGCACTTTGTAGCAAGAAAAGACAAAACCATTACTTCCCCATACTGCTAATGTGCCATGATTTGCTTCTGAGAATATTTCGGTCTGCATCCTGAAGATAGGAAAAGGCTTCTTAGGTCTGCTGATAAAAGAAACAAATATCTCTGTTCTAGTAAGAATTAGAGCGGATCATTATGAAAGACCATACGAATTAGGAAAATGCCAAGATAGCACACTTGAACCTGTATGCTGAGTTCAATTAGGCCCTGTATTTAATTTCCTGTTTTCTCTGTCAGTTCTTGTTATAGTCTGTGTACTTTTTCTTCTACTTCCTCATTCTTATCCACCTGAGACCCCCTTATTCTTTCCTTTTCTGTCTTGGATTTCAAAGATACTTTTATGTTAATTTCTTTCCCTCACCTTTCATAGCAATTCTTCTCTGAACCTGTGCCATATTACTCATACTCTCCACTATGTATTTAATTTATTTCCTTGCTAACCAATGTCTGCCCTACCTTTGCTCTAGTAATTCTGTCTTGCCATAATAATAATAATACAAAAAACCCCCCATGGCATGGACCTAAACACTGATCCACCATCCTCAGCACTGCTTAATAGCCACCATCCTCCCAGGCACAGTTTGGGTCATCCCTGCTCATACTTTTGTGGGTAGTATGCAGGATGATTCATAGCGAATGCCAAGGATATTCTCCATAAGCAGCAAGAACAAGAGCAGACCAGTTTGATTCCCCTGTCATAGTCATTCAACCCTGTATATCTTGGCTTTCATCCCTCAAACACCTCCATGCAGTCTCATGACACATATTAACATATGCATCACACACCCAGACTTTTTTTGCTGATGGGTTTCTGTACAGCCTATGCATTATTTCAGATGTTCTGAAGTGAATAAATATATATTTATATTTTAGAATGCCTTAGGTATTCAGCAGTACCACGTGGGGCTCAGAGAGGGCCCTGGGCCAAACTGTGTGTAATGTATATTTGAATACTCTGCTTTAGAAAGCATATTGTGGCTGTGAGCCAATCTGTGCCACTTGGTCTCAAATGAGAAAACGTTCTCAGCTTGTTTTACATACTAATGTAGATTTATCCTAAGTACAGCCAGGGACTAGCTTCACAAATACATCTTGTTTCCCCAGCTGCATCCTCTGTTCGGACACACCTAGGAGGAGCAATGTGCCAGAGACTTTCCACAGGAGGAGGTGGCCTGGAGCAAGCTGCTTCACTGATGCCTTGTGCTAGAAGTGGCTCTCAGTGACGATAGCAGTGTATCTCCAGCTAGTCACCATGAAAGTTAAACTTCACAAATCTGAGTAGATCTGTCACTGAACAGGCTCTGCCACCTGAATGTGAGGCTGCAATTAGGCCTACCAGAGAACAACTTTGCAAGAGATGGAAATGCAACAGCCAAATTGCAATGTTGCTTATCTAGGGGCAAGAAGACAGTTATTGGTGGGGACTTAATTCATATGTACGAGTATTCACTGTTGCCTTACCTTTGCTTGTGCCTAAAATGAGAGCTTATCTCCCACTGAAGACATTCAAACCCAGTCTTACTATTTTTTTTCTCCAGTAAGGTTTACCTCGAAAAGCAGAATTGGTTGCCAAGGAGTCTACCTTTACTACTTTTTAAGAGAGCAGCTATTTACCCTAACAAAATATCTGTTATTAGTAGTCAAAACCACACACACAAAAAAAGGGGATTTTTAAGTTTTCCCTTTCAGACTTCACTTAAGCTTCAGTATTTCATCATTAACACTCTCTCTAACATGTCCTTGTTTTATCAGCTTGCTCATTGTTTTCATGAATTTGCACAGGTGAGGTGTTGTTGCCTACTTCTCAGTTTTCTCCCTTAAAGTCTCAATCACAAAGACAAAATTCAGCAGTTTAATTTTGCATGAACATCCTTCTTATCGTTTCAGGGCTCCATTTATATTGTTCCCAAATGTACTAGTCTTGTACCTATAGGTACAAGAAGCACCAGTAGATGGCTCTGTAATTCCTGAATTATAAGCCAGGAAACAAGGGAGGCTCTCATAGCTTTGATTTTTGTGACCAGATTTGATTTGGTGACACCAATGACAGGAATGAACTTCATGCCGACTTGCTGAAATGGGACACTTCAGTTTGTTATGTCACCCAGTTTCAAAATGGCCAGTCTGTCCTCGACCCACATCGACCTTGAGGACTTCCGATGGAGCGCCAGGAATGCTGTCATCCTGCACAGGCAACAGCTCCAAATAAATAGGCAGCAGGATGACACACAGCTTATGAAATAGGGCAGAATTATTAAGCATTGCCATGCCCTGCTTGCTGCAGAGAGATAAGCATGAAGATGTGGAGGCTGCCACATGTGCCCGAACCCAGTAGTACCGTTCCCTAGGAAATGGGAATAAATCTGAGCATAGCAGAACTGTGCTGAACATATGCCTGGTTGTTTCTCTTTTACTTAAAAAATAAATCTCTCTGAGAATGGGATAGATAAAAGCAGGAAGGAAATGCACTGTAAAAAACCCTGCTTTTATTAATCAAGGAGTTTAATCATTTGTTACAGGCAATTTAGATGAAGTAGGCGGATTTCCTCTCTGCACAGCCCCCATTCCTGAGTGCAGGACCAGGGTGTGCTTGCAAAGGAGATTTTATGCATGCTTGAGTGCTCTGGCTGAAGTCTGCTGGCCCCCCTCCATATATTCTTCCACAAGTTAAACTTTTTTGAATATATGTAGAAATTACGGTAGAAAAAAGGGATTTTGAAAATTTATATGTAGGACTTTGCACCCAATACAAATGTTGGCTGTATCTAAATGTAAACTGAGACGTCTAAGTTAAAAGCATGGTCGTAGTGGGAATCCTTCTAGGGTCTGAGAAAGAGTAGAGAGGAATTCGATGTCTACCAAAGCAAAGAAGTTTCATCTGTATCAGTTGAGATATTTATTTGCATGTTTTAAGTAAATCCAAACCTATATGAAAACAGTACAGGAAATGTTAAACTTAACTTTATAGCTGCTATATTTTTCCTGATGTAGATATTCTACACGAAAAATGTTTCATTTCATACTTGGCAATGAAAAATATTATTAGTAAACCCCCAGAAAATCATCCTAGCTGTACTTCTGAAGGAAATTTATTTTATAGACATTTTCCAGCTAGTCCTAGCATATGTTTCAATAGCACCATCTCTGCTATTGTTTATCTGCTTTAAAAACAGATACAAGCTGTTTTCAAAAAAAGATTCATCCATTTGATACAAATAGCAAGAATATGTGAGGATGTTGATATTTAAACGTTAACATTATACTCTGTGTGTTTATATCAATAACTCACGCATAACCAAAACAATGATCTGCTACGCTTTTTTATAAAAACAAGATATTCTCTAAGCCCCTTACTAGCTTCCCTTGCCACTGGCAATGGTTTTCAGAGTAAGGAAAGTAAGATCACAATGGAGAAAATTCATATACTGCTATTCTTTATTTTGCCGCGGAGAAGCTGCATATGGAGAGATCATTCCACTTATATAATGCAGTAAATTTCTGTGACCTTTCGTTTACTTAGAAATGGCTGAAGTATCTCACAGCATTCAGTATCCAGCACTAGTATTATCTTGGGAAATAACGCTTTTCAAATAATCTGAGGCACAAATATTTTTATGCTTTATAACGTACAAATACAGTCATATCTAGCTGGGTAAAAAATGAACCTGAGTTTAAGGCAACCTGTGTGTTCTCTAATTTTTTATAGCCTAAAATATATTTTAAATCTACCTTATTAATGACAATTAAATAAGTTTTGTTTCTATTGAGAATAATATTATCGGGGTAAGCCGCCTAGAATTATGTTACATTCACTAGCTAAACGCTGGCAGTCCTAATGGAATAGCTGATGTGTGGCAAAATACTTCCCTGATAGCTGTATTCAGATTCTGCCCTACGGCAAGTATCCTGGTTTTGGCTGGGATAGAGTTAATTTTCTTCCTAGTAGCTGGTATAGTGCTGTGATTTGGGTTAGTGTAAGAAGAATAATGTTGATAACACACTGATGTTTTAGTTGTTGCTTATACTAAGTCAGGAACTTTTCAGCTTCTTATGCCATGCTAGTGAGAAGGCTGGAGGTGCACAAGAAGCTGGGAGGAGGCACAGCCAGGACAGCTGACCGCAACTGACCAAAGGGATATTCCATATGTTATGAAACTGTGCTCAGCATATAAACTAGGGGGAGTTGACTAGGGAGCAGTGATTGCTGCTCAGGGACTGGCTGGGTATTGGTCAGTGGGGGGTGAGCAACTTTTTTTTCACTTGAATAATTTATTTTCCTTAGGGTTGTTTTTTTTTTTTGTTATTTTTGTTTTCATGGCTATTGTTATCATTGTTGTTATACTTTATTTAATTTCCATTTTTAAACCGTTCTTATCTCAAGCCATGAGTTTTCTCAATTTCAGCCTTCCGATTCTCTCCCCCATCCCACCGGGGAGCGGGGCCAGGGGCAAGGGGTGGCGATGAGTAAGCAGCTATGTGATGCTTAGTTGCCACCTGGGGTTAAATCATAACAGCAAGTCTGAGATAATTAGATTGCAATATGTGAATCCAATATGACTCCTGGATTCCAATACTTAAAGAATGAGGGGGAAAAAGATACAGCCCATGTACCTGCTTAGCTGCATACAGTGGTGATAGGCACTTATGCAAATGTCATATTTGGAAATACTAGTTTATTAGCAAAATTTGTCTTTTTTACCCTCACTTTTTCACGTGACAGCCTGTTATCTGTTTGAAACAAGACTACTTCTGAATCTTCCAGTTTTAACCAGTATCAAAGAACTGACAGAGGCTGATGGAAAGATGCTTCTTCATTCATTTCTGAATTACGGGATTATCCTAATCCCCATTTCTGTCCTGGATCAGAAGCATGTTTGAACACTGCAGTCATATTACATTCCAAAATTAGAATTCAGAGTTTTATGGCTTGTAAAAGCCAGTCTCAGAAAATTAGAGAGAGAACAAATTAAATAACTGCCATGTATATTACAGAAAAATATTTTTAATAGTAACACTATATTTACTAGCTCTAGATTTTCTCTGTGTTTCTTGATCCATTTACTGTAAGGGAGTGCCTGTATAGATTCATTATTTTTTTTACCCTGACCACTAGCACATTACCATGATGTAAATAATACAATTCATATTACTTGAGATAAAAGCAGTAATTTTACTGAAGAACTAAGAGGGAAACCCCAACATACTGAATTTCCAGTAATTTTAAGTTGAAGGCTAGAAAATAACATCCGTTCTTCTCTGCAGTATACAATATGAAGACCGGTTTCTTCAAGGTTCTGAATGATTACTCTTAATGCCACTTAGCCATATTGGTGTAATAACTGCAGAGAATTCAAAGCACAGATTTGTTTCCTTCTCATTTATGCTATAACTTGCCTATAGTATACACTTTGTATAAAAATTGTATAGTATATATGCATTGAAATGAATATATAGTTTTCACTACAGATATAGTGGAAAAAGGAAAAAAAGAAAACAAAATTGAAGACACAAACAGAAACCTCTCAATGGAGACCTTCCAAATGTTTTGGAAGTATTTATGGATATGAAAAAGAACACTGGAAATTATTTTATCTAAATTAAAAATCATATGCATAGACACACTCATGCACACACATACACACACAGTTACAAGCTAGTTGCTGTATCATGATGTGATTGTTTTCCCTGACCGTTCTGGGGTTCAGTGGTTTTTGGTTTTTTGTTTTTGTTTTTTTTTTTAACAGGAAAGGTTTGGGGTTTGAAGTTCTCCTGCTTCCTAAACTGCTCTATTCTTACCCTCTATCAAGTAAGATTGGGGAGAACTCAAAGCAGATGGTATAAAGTAACCAGAGTGAGAGATGAAGCAAATACTTCAGAAGAATTTTGAGAAAACCGTTCTATCTGCATCATACCAGGACACTTCTCAGCCCACATCCACACTATAATTAGGTATCACATGGGATCCACAGCTAGTAATGCTTTCACATGACAAGCTCAGAATGATTTAGTACAAAATTTAGAAAATGTACAGATGGACATCTTTACTTTTTGGCACATTAGGGAATCTTTATTTGAAAAATGTTTTGATATATATTTTTAAATGCTTTTAAATGTATACACATATAATAGCATAAAATCATAAATATCTAGTCATTTGCCTTAAAGTGTATGTATTTTTCACTGCTGTGTACATGTGCTCTGCTTTATATGAAAGCAAGTTCATGCAGTATACATCTCTTAAGATCATTCTTGACGGCAATATTGGGTGAGAAAGCAGCCTTTCCCGGTAAAAAATTCTCTGTAGATGCTCTTTAAGGAACAGTCCTATTTATATAAATGAAAAGTATGTTTCTCTAGGGGACTGATTGTACCATTGACCAAATGAAGAAAACCACAGACTCCACAAACCCTGCTAGAAATGAGTGGCTAATGACAACATATCCCTTTATTAGCCAGAAGGATTTATATATCCTGTCCAGACTTCTCCAACATGAATTATTTTATTGATTTCAGGAAACTGAGTGAATTCAATGTCACAAATAAATATATTATTAACATGCAACAGCCTCAAAAAATGTAGGTTTAGTTCAGGTCTCCAATATTTGCTCAGTTGAAGGATGCATTGGCACCTTACCAAGAGCCCAAAGATTGCATATAATTTACATAAAGTAGATCAGATTTCCTCCCCTCTCGTCTGTTTGAAGGTAGGATGAGATGCACAGATTCATTTGTTCAAGCAGATGTTGGTGGTTAGACAAATATATGCAAGGAAGTCCCTGGGTGGTTGATAAAGGACTATTCTTAAAGGTCAAAATAATGTGACGTTGAAACAGGAATTTTGCTTTCCTTAGTTACAAACAGGTACCTGAACAGTGACAATGTACATTGCTTTAATTTTGTTTCCTATTTATTGTTGGAAATACTGTTATATTTATTTCTGTATGGAAAAAAGGTTAATTAATCTAGAACTTCTGAATTAGGAACAAACACACACACATCCCGCCCCCACATTAATCAAACACTCCAGTTCTCTAATGGCCGCCTTTACTAGAGACTATCTTCCTCTTGTCCACCTGGGCTTTGGCAGAGAGACATGATTATGAAGAGTATCAATCCATTTGACAGTAACAAGCATATAGAGACACACTGTAAACTGTCACCAGTATGAATTAAGGAAAAACATAAGAATAGCAAAACCAAACTGCAACTTTTAGGAAAAAACCACAAACAAGCAACAACATAAACATAGTTCTTTAAAGGAATAAGTAGATAAGTAGAATTTTTATATAAAGTTTTAATGAATAGTGACTTTGGAAGTTTAAATGATAACAAACTGATGATTCATTATTAAATGGGATCTGAAGAGAAGTAGCATGTAGAAAGATGTTCTTTTAAAAGCTATGATTCCTGATTCCTAAATTAAACAACACAGTTAGTTGAAAAGACATGATTTGATATTTTTTCACAGAGTAAACACTCAAAATGTAAGAAAGATAGATTGCATTTCTTGTACAAAGCTAAATGGTTGCATTCCTGCTTTAAGTAAACTGCGGAACACAACCTTAATTATTAATTAGGAATCAGTTGAACCTAAGATTAATTATAGAACAGTTGCTGCTGCAGACCCACAATCAAGTGCTCTTGAGTGAGCAATGGTATTTGCTGTGGGAATTTAGGGTGATAAATCCTTCTATACTACTGAGCTGAATTGTTTGCAGATCTGCCCAGAAAATATGTTAGAAAGTGTCAAATGACTGTTTTAGTAAGAACTTATTGCTGGTAACCAAGATTTAATGAAGAGATTGAGCAGTAGATGAGGAGTTGGTATAACAGTGAGAGCAGGTATCTTTGCAAAGATTGAAATAGCCCTTGAGTACTGTAGTGCAATTTATCCAGCCATGCTGAAAGAGATAAGGAATGCTTCTTAGTAGCAGACAGCAATTATTTGAAGTAATTGCATGTCCAAACCAACTTCTGTCTGAAACCACAGGAACACTATGAGGTTATTTTGCATCTTAGGGTTTACCAAAGCGGTGTCCAATAACAGACCACAATTCACTATAGGAGGATGCCAACAGCTTGCAAAGCTCAACAGGAGGAAACACTCATAGACTTTGCTACCCTATCTTAAAAGCAGCAGAGACAGCACTTAAAAATAAATGCTGAGTCTGAAGAAACAGAGTGATCCTGCTCTACTGCCTGGTAAACACTGTACTATATAAAAATGTGCTCAAAATTCCTGTAGCTGGAGATCTTATGAAGTTCTTTCCTCAAATCTAATTTGTTTCCCTTCTTGACTATGTTTTCAATAAGGATATGAAAACCCCAATGTGGTAAAGCTCGTCGTGCATTTTTTACATGAAAATAACAGTAAAAAGAGAATCATGGCAGTCTTTGCTTGGGTAATTTGATATAAATGTATGTGGAGACGTTGTTTCTAAAACTCACAAAATATGTATCTACATGTATTTTAACATCAGGAGAAGGGGGGAAACCCAGAACAGTTGAAAACTGAATATAATTGAGAATTGGTTTCTTACTGTAGAATAGAAAAATTTTCAGTTTTGACATCATGGAACCAGTTGGGAGCAAACCAGCAACAAGAAGATAGACTTGGTCAGTTTATGGATTTCAACGTACCTTTCAAACAAATAACAGCGTTGAGTGGCAAGCTACTACACAACTGGCATCTGAAATGAAGATGAATATTCCAACTTGACTGCAAATACAATGCAGATGGGATAGTATGTGGTTAAACTGGGTGAGAGAAGGTTAGCCAAAATACCTCCTAAGATGGGCCAAAATGAATTCTAAGCTCCTCCTTATATGTTTACAACATCCAGGGTTCTTTCTATCTGTACAGAAATCTATAAAATTTATGGATATTAAATAACAAGCCTTAAAATTCAAGGCAGGGTTTAAGGCACTGACGTTCTACCTATAAAACAATTTCAATTTTGGATTAAGTGATATTAGCCCCTACTGTCTGTGTAGTGGCTGCCTGTTAAAACTGGATCTGGTTTTAAGAGCAGATCAAAGCATTTCAACTACATTTAGTGTTTCTCTTGGGAAGCAAGAACAATTTTAATAGTTGGAGAACTGAGAAAAGAACCAGATATGTGAATTCTATTCTAAACTCTGTGCAGGAACACACAGACTACTAACCTAAATTTGGAAAACTTAATGAAAATCTTCTCTGCATCACTGAATCCCTTTATAGGGTTATTTGTTTGCTTGTCATGGTAGCTACTATACAATACTTCATAAGATCATGCATGATTTCATCTCATGTAGGATAGCTTACTTTCATCAGTACTGGGATTAATGCTGCATATCTAAATGGAAATTTCTTTTCTCAGCCTTATTGGCTTGAAGATTTCTTCCTCAAAGCCACTTCCAGTGTATATCTGAAGAATCACATGAACAGAACTGAAGTGATGAATAACTGAGCTAAAAGGCTTTTTCATGGCTCCGGGACCCAGATCCTCTACTGCTATGCAGTGCCATAGCTCTCTGGGAAGTTTCCCCCTTGAATTCAGAGGGGTAAAGGTTTCACTCATGGAGAGTCTTGAAATACAGTCCCAATGGAAAATGGTGTTACTTGACACTTCACAGTGCATCTTAGCATTTTGCTATGATGGTAATCCAGATTGCTAGCATAATTCTTAAGTTTTGATTGTTCAACACAGCAAAAATTTTGGTGTTATACAGTACATTTGTCAAGACATTTATTTCTGTGTGGTTTATTTCCCTCTCATATATTCTGTGTATTATGTCAATTATTTGAAGAAGCATAATATGTACATATTTGAAGAAAGAGAGAGAGTGTATATGACAGTTTGCACTAAAAAATGTGAATCTATAGAAGAGATTTGTGATCATGTTGGACTGTAAAATCAAATATAAAATTGGATGAAAAAGATTGTTTCAATTTTGGAACTATCACTTATCTTTCGGTAATTAACAAATATCTAAATGTGGCAAAGAAGACACTTCCTTAAGATAAACTTGTTTGGGATTTACAAATAGAACAGCTCTAAGCAGTTTCAAAAAAAAGTCTAATTTACTGTGATTTCAAAGCAAGAACGAATGTGGTAAAATAAATAAATAATGAAATAATAATAGCAATAGTAACAGTAATGATAATAATAATAAGCGTAACAGTCAAAAGTATTTATTTACATTTCAGCGGAACACATTTGTTCCAATGAGAACTGATGATGTACAGAATTAGAATTGAACACAACATGGCAATATCTGAACACGACAGGACAAGATTCAATTTTCATGAGTCAAGAACAACCAGAAACTAGACAGTTGAACATAACTGAGCTGAGATGATATTTAGGGATCAGAGCCTTCGGCTTGCTTGCCCTATATTGCTGGAGGAGCCTAAGTTCCCTATCGCCACTACTTTTTACAAGGAAGTATAACAGAGACCTGTTTTACTTCCATATTCAGAAGCACATGAATTGTGGCAGTAGAGTCATGTTTTGTAGCTCATACTTTAAAATAGAAAGTAGACAAGCATTTGCCTTCCTAGCAACTTCATCTCAAAGGTACTTCATGACCACATTTCTGATGTACATGTCAGAAACTTTGAAAGAATTAATGTGAAACTAGAGTTAGCAGCTTTTCCTGTAAAATGATGCTGGTACTGCTCATCATATATTCTGAGACAGAATTCCAGAAATTTGCATAGCATCTGGGGTAGTAGAGTTCAAATGTCTCATCGAGATTTGGAAGACTGAAAGTTACATTTCTCCAGCTTCCACAATAGCGTTGTAAAACAGCAAAACCAATAACAAACTGATTAGTTATTTTGTACTGGCATGAAGACACTCACAATTGTCCTTTGGAAGCTACTTCAGTATACTCCTCCTACACCACTCCCTCCCTCCCCCCCTCCGCCCCGAAGAAAAAAAAAAGGACATCAGAAATAAAGAGAATAAGAAGTTCTTGTTTTGTGCTTAGGGCTCACACCAAGGAGAGGAATAATCTGGATTCTGTTCTCTGTGCTGAGGATTTTTTATGCATTTTCAAAGAAAACATGTATTTGGCACAATACCTAAGCGGTGAGGAGCACAGGTCCCTGCTTCCAAGTATCCCCATTAGTGTAAAGAAACATGCTCTCAAGTGATCATACTGCTTTGTGTACTCAGCCCTAAAATCTTGATTTTTCTTCAGTGTGACACACCTTTCACAAAAATGGGAGACAACTTGATTATGCTCACCTACTCAATGATAAAAGCACACAGATATTGTTGATCTTCATATCCACAGCCTTCCCAAGTTTATACAAACTTCTGAATCTCTGGCTTCCAGATCTCATGAAAAGGCTTTAAACCCCAGATGACGGTGGTAGGAACCAGGTCCCTGAATGATAGGTCCCTCTAAGAACTAAATAATATTTCTAATTTGGGAATGTGCACTTAAAAATCTCATTCCCATGCAAAAATTTAAAACTGCACTATGAAATACCATCCTTGCATTCCTCTGGTGCAGTAATTTAGTAAAAGGAAACAGAGACTGATATGCTGATTGAATAAGGTGGGCAGCTAAAAAATAAGTAGGCATGGGTTTGGGATTAAAGTGGAACATTAAAAATTCATTTCTTTATCAGTAACAATCTGATTTATTCTTACTTTCAGTTTCAGATTCGTCTGGCTATAAACCTGAAAATTTTAGTTTTCCTCTGTAAGTGAATGGAACACTGCTGAGCTCTTGAGGAGCTGTGGCTTCTGGAAGGATGTAAGTCTCATAGACCAGCTGCCAGAAACCAGTCTCAGCAAAGGTGAGCTGGCAAATAATCAGACAAATTTTGAGAACTTAATCAGAAGTGACTTATCTCTGTGAAACTCCCTTAATTTGATGAATAAGCAAAGTCCAGCGACCCCCAAAGGCATTCACTTGCTTTGTCAAGAGCACTTTCCATGTACAAGTGACGCTGTGACAAATAGCTGTTGGGAGCACAACATAAAAGAGAAAATCAGCTCATTGCATGTATTTGCCAGTTATGTGAGAAAGCATGTTGTTCTGCTGCATGTGGGATATGGAAACAGAAATTCTCTCAACCTCCTGGACAGAACCAGGCTCTAACCACAGCTTTCACAACTAGGACCGCACACTTTCATTGCTTGGTGTGAATGTGTCAAGAAAAAAATGAATGTTAAGTCTTTCAGACAGCCAGTAGGTCTGGCTTTTATCCTTCTCACTGCCTCACTCAGGAAGGAATATGGTTATTTTTAAATCTAAGGTCCGTGTGTGGAGTCTAATAAACATAATTCTCCAGCTGGTTCAAAGATGATAGGAAAAGATTTTAAATGCTCTAAAATGTATAGGCTTATTTATCGTCTGCTAAATCCTCTCCCCAAAAGAATCAAAGGCATCATTTGTTCTTCAAGCACTCATTACCGTTTCAGTCACCTTATCAGAGCCTCAAAAAAATCCTACCCTAAAACATGTGATTTCATGTACCAGAATACAAATAGCAGATTGCAAATATTTTTTATGACCAGCTCGTGAACAGTCTATGATGCCTAATATATTAATTAATTGGAATTTTTCAAGCAGCTATAACATTCAAACAGTTGAATAGATTTCCCACCATGATGCTGTAGTTAAATTATGGCCAGGAAGGAGGGACCAAAACTCCCCAAAACTGCTATTGATTGGCTATTCAGCTCTTGAAGCAACCATAGCTTCTTTTGCTTTTCATTTCTTCTACTTGAATACTTTGGGTGTTTCTTGTCGTGTGTTTTTTTTTTTCTTTTGTGTTTGTTTGTTTTTGAAGAGTAATTAAAAAAAAACAAAACAAACAATCAAACTAAGTTACTATTGAAAATAATCTCTTAAACAGTCTTTGGAAAAAAGGTGTGATTTTATTTGCCACCAGGAATTTTTGAAGGTGTTAGCAGTCAAGTCCCTCATAACTCCTGATGCTACAGCTTCTACAGATGTTACTTCTCCTTGAATGAACTGTGCCTGTCTGATTTGCAGCTAATTACTGGTTGTGTGATTCACCTGGATACATGTTTTGTCATATACAGTTTTGTCAGTGTCAGTGACACTAAGCAAAAAAAAAAAAAAAAAAAGTCATATATAATCTTGTTTAAACACATAAAAGTGTTTCCTTTTTCTATAAGCATTTTGTACTTTTACAAAATAAGGTTTGGTCTGGACTTTGAATGATTGACATATCTACAGTTTTGACTGATTAGTTTAAATATGTACACTTTACAGGATATTAGTACTTAAGTATAGAAAGCTGTAGTGGTTCAATTATTCCTTCTTATTAATTGAACATTTTGGTTAGTGTTGTGTTTTTCATCTAGTCTCAACAATGTTATTAACTTTAGCAGGTATAGTAGAGGGACCTTGTAGCATATTAAGTAAAGATCTTCTTTAAACATCATTTTAGCAAAGTAAACCCAGACAATTATGTTCATATTATTTAAATGGTTATAACATTTAATATGTTTAACAGTTCTCTCTGGAGCTGACCAAATGGGATTTTCAAATAGAAAACAGATGAAAACAAAATGCAGTATAAAAATTGAAAGCTCATGGTAAAAACAAGAGTAATTTTACCTTTTCTTCCAGGGAAAGTATTTTTCTAATAATTTTGCCACTGTTTGAGAACTCCAAATCAGAGATGGTTTCTTTCTTTTTTCTTTTTTTTTTTTTTCCTGTGAAATTGTAAACAGAGTCAGAGGCATGAAAATCCTTTATACTCTGTTAATCATGAGCTCTGTGGCAGTTTGCCTGTTCAATGATATATGGATTTACAGTATGTATTGTAAATCCCATTAACTTGTCATTAAATAATTAGCTACATCTGCATTGACATATCTGATGCTGGTTATCAAAATCTATTCCTTGTATTCGGCCTTTCCAAAATATTTCTATTCCCCTCTTCACTTTCTGCTCCTCATTGACTTATTGATCCTGTCTTTGTTACATTATTCTTTTAATGTAAATCAGAAGACTAGGACTTTTATTTTCATGGTGCGTATTATTCTTCTGGTTTTCATCAGTGGTCCTAGTCATTTAAGTGAAAACAGGTGAGATATTTCTGGGAAAGGAGAGAAAAAACAGTGAAGCTTTATGACTGCAGGCAAACACTTAAGGAATTTTGTTGTTTTTTTTTTCTTTGCCTGAATATGCTATTCATTTTTGAGATCCCAACGATCAGATACTCAGCCTTAGTTAAACCCCTTTCTGCTGCTCTAGTTGTGCACAGGGTACATGAAGTCAAGCTTAAGGAGCAAGTGGAGGTTTTTTCCCTTCTCAAACAAATCCCCTTCCCATCTGGTATTAATTCAAAACTCCCACCCCCCATCACACTGTGGGACAGTTGTGGCCCCAGGCCAGGATGAACGAACACTTTTTTTGTCCCTTTCCCTACTGTCTCCCCTTACCCCTCCCCCACTGTGAGTACAAGCCTTGCAGGATTTTGTACTGGACTCTCAAATTTTCATAATGGAAGGGAAATCCCTGTCTTACTGAGAACAAGCTGTTTTATCCACGCACAGGTTTCTCATGTAAAATCATACATGAGATTTCTTCACCCAAATAGTTATGATCACGTACCATGTTCTCACACTGTCAAAAGAGAAGGGCTTTCACAGACAACATCTAGGTGAGCACCAAAATTGAATAAATAAGTAGTAAACAAAACAAAACAAAAAATGAAACCAGCAATGTGCCAAAGGATGAGCTCCTTGGGTTGTTTCTGAGCCAGTGAATGCTGCATGGCAAGCCCACAAGGGGTTCATAGACAAATGTTTTTAGGATTTTTGGGCCTGATGTAAGTGGGAAATGAGATAGATCTATGGAGACTGTAGTGTCCATAGCTGAGGCACCTGCTTTACTTCATGTGATTCTTCTTATGTATCAACAAAACAGTAACAAGTACATTAAAAAGCTTTGTGAAAGTTCTGATATAGCCTAACTGAAAGAGATTACTTTTTACATGAATAATAATTTAGTATTATCAAACCTTGTTACGCCCATGGATAACTGAAAGCTCTCATTGTAAGGAAATCCCAAACTCTAGCCCAGAGATAACTGGATTCTTCTCCAGACTCCTGGCAGGAAAGAACAAAATATTTCTATGACAAGTTGATTTTTCAGTGCAAATCTGCTTGATGCTGCTCAGCCATTTGGAATGCAAAAGAAAGTGTTGGAGGGAAAGGTTAGTTATCAGAATCTGCATGAAATGCTCGAAAGGTGTAATGCAATTCATCACATGGATCACTTTGACATGTACATGGTCTTTATTTATACATGAGAGTCTATCATACCAGATCTTTTTCAAGGCTCTGTACTTTGTTGTGGATACAGATTTTACACAGATACTTACCTTGTTCGTTGCCCTCTCACGGAACACAAATACCTTGCTCTTTTAAGTATGCATATCTCGCTTACAATTGGAGTCAGTGCTGCAGTATAAATGCCTGTGCAATGTCGAATGAAAAGATATAGTCTGTAAATGAATTAGCAGCACTTTCTCCTACCGCTTTCCTCAAACACGTACTGCTGTATGGTCAGCGGTAATGCGTAAAACATCTTCAGCCTTTCCCTGCTCATACAGCATGTTTTAGACAACATAACAAAAAAGAATACTTATAGCAATATTTTCCTGTTACTGCAGAGGGGTGGAATCCCAGCCTTAAGCCACTGGCAAGGTTCCCATTTGCTTTATGATAGGTCCAGATTTAACTAAAGAGGGCTGCAATTCGGGAGACTTTGAGAGTAAAGTCTGAGCCTCATTCCTCTGCTGTCTGGGCAGGCTTTTCCACGCAGCAGCCTACACAGTGATGAAGAGAGTCTTTGTCAAGCCAGCTGGCTCTGCCGGCAAGCCCGCTTGTGCTGCTAAGGGAAAGCTTGTCTCCATGTCTCAAAGGAATACCAGTCTTTTCACTTTTAAACAGTTTTTTTTCTTTATGGATTTAAGTGTGTTTACATTTCCTTGTCCAACTGCTGATTCTGTATCCTCGCTGGTTTTCTCATCTCTGGCTCGTAGATGCTGTTCATATTTATAGCTTGTGGACAACAACATCATCAGGCCTCATACTCTGCACATTCTTTGGCAGAGATTTTCTGACAGGTGACTTTTCCATTAGGGGATTTTTTTCCATTTTGGCTCCACTCCTAAACTCTCCACACAGTCTGTCTGGATGCTGGGAGTGCACAAAATCTCCAAATTTGTGCTCAGTTCTTCTCAGTGAGCTATTCATAAGCATAATAATGTTTTCTAATGTAAACTCACAATAAAGTTCACACATTTCTTTATTGAGATTGAAGGAAAGTGTTAAGTGACATTTAATGTGAATGTATTTGTGAGAGATTAGAGAGGAACTAAATCTAGCTGTGAAATTGTGCTTTTATATTTCAGGGAGACTAAAAAATTAGATTCCCTTCAGTTCCCAAATTAACACTTGCTTTCTTCTAAAAAAAGGCCAACCTGTGACAAAATGAAAGTTTCGTCTGAGGATGAGAAAGTAATCGTCAGATAGGCAGCCTCACAAAATGCGAAGTTCTAAAGGTTTTCTATTCCACAGAAATAAATTGAGCTGTAAACAGAATTCTTATGCCACTTGGGTGGGTGCAAAACTGACATGTTTTTGGTTCATTTTGTTCTGGAGGAAGACCAGAAAACTGCTCTAGAGCAATGGTTAGGGCACTTAACTGGAGTGAAACAAATAATTTCTTCCATGTCTTAGGCATCTAGTTCTTATGCTTATCGACCACATTCTAATCCCTGGGACAGCCATGATTCACATGTTGGTCCCAGGGTAAGAGGTGATCGCCTTTTTACTTTCCATCTGAAATTGTGTTCTAGAACAATGTTTTCCTGAAACTGATAGATCTAAGAAAAGAAGACATGAGAATGAATCTTCAATGCATCACCGTTTTCTGAGAGAAAAAATTGTTTTATTGCAAAATTCCTAACTACACAACTCTCTAAAAGTCAATTGTAATTATAAAATACTGAAAAAGTGGTGCTCATAGTTGTAAGATAGACAAAAATGATGGAATATAATATGAGAACAACTGCATGTTCACTGTATGATCTTATATGAAAATTATTCAGTTTCATTAATCTTTCTCAGACTGAATATGTCTGTTCCATAGCAATATATGAACACAATACATAACCCAGATACTGAGATATTTGTCATATGAATGTATTTGTTACATTTAATAGGGGATAAGCAGAATGCAAAGACAAGCAAATGCTTTTGGACTGGAATGAGATGATGGTTGAGTTACTGCCATGAAGGCTTTGCTGCTTGCCTTCAGCCACGTGAAAAACTTCATTCCCCATTCAGAACCAAGCAGCAGGGAACCAGCTAAGCTAAAGGGCTAGAGCACTTAGAAACGAGGAAACTTCACAGATATTCAGGTTGGAGATTAGGAGAAATTTCTTCTCGGAAAGGGTGGTCGGGCATTGGAACGGGTTGCCCAGGGAGGTGGTGGAGTCACCGTCCCTGCGGGTGTTTAAAGAAAGGTTGGATGTGGTACTTAGGGACATAGTTTAGTGGGTAATAGGTGGGGGGGGGGTCGGTTGGACTAGATGATCCTTGAGGTCTTTTCCAACCTTAATGATTCTATGATTCTATGGTTCTATGATTCTATATCTAGTCAGATTGATAAAGACAATGTTTGTGATATCAGAAACCTGACAGACCTGCCTCGTCTATGTCTAAGGGCTAGTAGATTATAGCTGTTACAGACATGTGTGGAGTACTTGGGTTTTTAAATAAAATAAATTAAATCATGTGTTCTTTCATTTAAAGTGAAACTATTTTTTTTAAGAAAGTTGTCTTGGCAATTAATTCAACTCTGGTCACAGACTCCTCAAGGGAAGATCTGCCAAACAAAATTGCTTTTGTTGGTAAGCAATAATGATATACAGTGCACTGTGGCCAAGGGCATATTCTAGAAGTGGGAAAATCTTGTCTTTGTTCCCCAGGACAGGTTAAAGCATTTTTGGATAAGGACCAGAGGAAGGAGAATGATACAATTATCTTTGTAATTCTAAGAGAAGTGTTACCTCATATTTGGAAAAAAACCTACTGCCAGACAGAACAATTTAAATCAAATAACCCCTGGCCCACTGAAAATCTGAGGCAAACCTCAATTGAAGTGTGAAAATATCCCAGATATCCTGTTTTCAGAATCTCCAGTCTGACTCAGCTAGAAGTGGGGAAAAAGGTTAATGATTTTTTCCAATCCTACTCTGTAGAGTTAAAAAGCTTCGTTTGCCTCCTTATACTTAATCAAATGGAAGCCATATTACAAGCACTGAAAAGCTCGTTCAAACATCTGAAACCATTTTAGGCTTCTTCTACCTGTTAATTCAAGTGAAACATGCTGTGTGTCCTACTTAGGAACAGAAAATTGCACCTTAGCACTCCTTGTAGCTAAAGCTAATTGTCACAGGGTTATTATCTGTTATATACTGCTTTAAGTAGATCTTTCTACTTATACTGTACTACTGCTTCATAAAGAGTACAGTTATTATTTCCCAAATCACTATCTGGATTCTGCTTCTAATTTATCTAAGTGCAACTGAAGTCACAATTTAGTTATACTTACACTTGAAGTAGAATATGACATGGCAGACTAAAGTCCCCAACCTAAATATTATTTATTTTTAGTAAATGACTACTCCAGCTCATAAGCTAATTGTTACTGTAATGATACAAGTACCGCAGGAATTCTCTGCCAAAGTTCATTTAATTTGCATTTTAATATTCTAAATCTTCTTCCCATTAATAGTGCTGATACAGAAGTTTGACAGACAAAATAAAAATGTGGGTGTGTTTGTGGATACACTCTGAAATCCACTGTGGCATATAAAAGCAAACGAGAATCCTCTCTTTGGCACCATTATCCAAAAGCCTCTCCTTTTCTGTCTGAGGTGAAGGCTGTGCAGATGGTTTGTCATAATTCACTCAAGAAAATGATTCAGAGGCAGGAAGATAAAGCCCATGTTACTTGAAACTTCATCCCTTTCTTTTTGCAGTGTGCTGCGGGAATTTACTACCTGGAATACTTTATTTCTGAGAATTTTAACAACTTATTCTAATATACACGCTATTTTTCCAGCAAGCACATAGCTTTGCTTTTTCAAAAGATCTGTCAGAGAACACTCTAACACTGTTATCATATCTGCATTTTAAAGAAGGATCTGCAACACAGGTCTTAAAGTGCCATTGACAACATCACATTTGTAAACTTATGTGTGTGCCAGGTTTGTATCAGACATCTAACGAAAGCACAAATGAAAGTAAAGTTACCAGAAGGCAATAGCTACCTACATTAGGAGATGGGTTTGAACCTTTGTGAGAGAGATAATTTCTAAAGAACCATAATTGGAGATGAAAATCAATTTGTCACAAAGTCTTTTTTTTTCACTCTTTCTTTAAGTACTATCCTTTTAGCTGTCATGACAGAATTTACCCAGCTGTTTTCTTGTGTATCTTAGATAAAATGACTGTATTTTCAAACTGCAGCCAAACAGAACAATTTTCTGATGGCATTTTTATAGGGTTACAAAAAAGCCTCACAAAATGTATGATGGTGTGCTTTTAAAGTTTACCTCAACCTCTATATTACCAGCTTACGATTCAGCAGTGACACACGCACATCTCATGGGAAACGAGGAACTGAGCAGTAGGGGATTTTTTTTTCAGGAACTTGGGATTTTGAATAGGATTCTCACATTTTACAGAAAGCTGTGAGATCCACCCTGAGCAAAAGAGCAACTTCCACAATGAGTTTCTTTTCTTACCTGCCAGGGTTCTGCCACATTGACTGCTTTGAAGTGTCTTACCCTGCAAGTAAGGCCATTAGAAGCAGTGAGAGAGACAATCTGAACCTTGAAAACAGAAGGGAAAACTTATTGCAGTTTTTTAGAAAATGAAGCTGAGAGTTCAGGCAAACAAAATGTCTGTTTAGAATCTGCCATCAATCCTATATGTAATGTATTATTCAGCTTAGCTTTTAAAATTTTGCTTTTATTGTACACTTTCTCTTGGTATTTTTTTTTTTACGTTTCCATACCTCACCACAGTATCTGTCTGCCTGATGATTTTTAGTGTTTTTATTACTTCATAAGGTATTGTTTCAAACCCAGCTTATAGATGGACAACTGAGGCACAAAGGAAGTGTCATAACGTTGGAGAACTATAACTAGTACAGTCATGGGCTGTAAGTAATCTTGCTTAACATCAGGTGGATAGATGTTATTATTTGTTTCTCACATGGGCATTTATTGACATTTGAGATGACCTTGGGTTTTCCACTTAACCTTCATTTACCACCTTAAAGGGGTGTACCTCTCCTGTTGGTCCTTTATCTGCCCTGTTCAAAACTCCTAGAATATGTCATAGATATTTCAGGTGATCTCAACAGGCACTGGACACCACACTGACACAACTGAATCAAGCCCTGTGTGTCTAACTCTGATCATGGTATCAATATTCTCACGATAATCAGTATCACTACTGACATTTAGGGTTGCAATTAGTCTTCCCAAATGTCTACAAATCTATCACAGGATGAGGTAAATGACAGTGTGAACCCTGTTGAAATCACTGGCTTGGTCTTCACTGACTAAAATGGAAGCTTGGGCCATGATGGAGACACAGAGAAGATGAACGATGACTTGAAGTCCCTGACTGCTGATCTTGTTGTCTGGTTGTTGTCAACTGTCTGTTGTCTGGTTTGTTGTTTATTTCCTTTATTGTTTTCAGTATTCTTCCTAAAAGATATGTATATATACAGTCTGCTGAAATCAGTGAAATTTGGTATTGTTTCCATTGGTATTTTTAACTCAAAATCTCTTGGTTTACTCAACTCCTTTTCAATGAGACAAAAAGACCAAGCCTGGCCATTACAAGAAGATAGGCAATCAGTGAACAGAGTGTTGGATCTGATGGTTAATGAGAGCAAGCTGCCCCTCCATTATCTCAGAGAAGAGTCTTTTTCTGGTTTATATTATCACTGGTACATGTGAGGTCATTTTAGTCAAGAGAGTATGGACCAGTAGGTCTCAGCGAAACTGAGAAAAGGAAAAATAATTCTAAATCAGTATTATGGAGTTGGAGTTATAAGGAGAAAAACTGAGAAATAGAAAGGTGTTTAGAAGAGTACATGTGTCTATAACAAGTAATCAAGGAAGGAGAAACTGTAGATATTTCTGTTAGTCAGAAAGAGAGTGGGGAGCCTGAAGGCCCAAGTCACTAAGCCATGCAAGACACATCTTTTTGTTCTCAAATTCTCTTAGCTGACTTCTGTGAGCTTCCCTCAAATGACCCCCCCCAATTCAATCAACATCAGTACTTAATGATAACAAAGTGCCTCAAAACTGTGCTATTTCAGATGGATATCTGTGCCAGTATCTTTATACATATGACCATGCAAATTCTTCTTCTTTGTTGTTGTGAAAAATTGCCACATAAATAGTCCTGGTAAGGGAGACAACAGACATATTAAGTGAAAAGTATCATGAAAAGTATTCAAATAAGGTAATAAGGCTTAGCCAATATATGTTAGATTACAAACCTGATTCAGCATTTTGCTGTCACGTGTGATTCAATGTTTCTGGACTTTGTCAGCAAAAAAAGAAAAATCATGGGTCTGAAAAACTTAATGCTATTTCTCAGACATGGTAAGGATATATGCACAAAAGTGACTTCAGATCTGATTTATTAAGATCTCTTTTTGTCTCCAGAGGGTGACTGGAACACAAGCATTTTTATTTTTTTTTTCCTTCAAAATGCTCATTTATGGAAGAACATGTTTCAGCCCCTAAATGATTATTCTATGCTTGTCAGTTTTAGATTGCAGCACCAGTTATGTTAATGATTTCTGAGGTGATGCCGATGCCTCTGAGGCTGCTGGGCAGAACTGCTAGCATAAAACTAATGAGTATCCCAGCACGACCCTGCACTGTTAGGAGATGAAAGGGAGGGGGGAAATAAATTAGAGACCTGAGTCTGTGCAAAGAATATCTATAAAGGCACTTAATGGAGTCTAGAATAGAAAATTAATCACTCATAATGATTAGGGTTTGTGAAAATATTTGATTTAATTCCATTTATAAATATTTCCCACCCAATGATAAATGAACTCTGAGATAGCTTGTAAGCAAAATCTGAATTTGATATAAGCTTTAGAAGTGTACAGAGTAGAGAGGTATTAGACCACAGCAGCTTTTACCGGCTGTTTTCATTCTACATCTAACAGGCTTCATGTAATCTTTGGGTACAAAATGATATGGCAATACTGTAAAGTGACTGCTGGAACATACATAACCTGAAAGTACTTGATATAATCAAAGTGAAAAATGGTAAATTAAACAGCATTAGTCTGAAGCAGCCTATTATTAAACTATTAGGAAGCTAAAGCCACTACAGTTTATTGTTTATAACTCCCCAGACTCTAAATTCTTATTTAGCATTTCACATTTTCCAGGTCAGTAATATGTTGTTTTCTTTTTTTTTCTTCTTAATACAGTCATTTAACCCCTAGCTCTTTTTGTGAGGAGAATTTACAATATGCTAAAGCTATAGCAACATTTAACTTAAAAAGTAACTATCAAGTTAACTAAAAGGAGGCATTAAAGCTCTAGTCCACTCTGGCTTTTGAGTGCACAGGTTAATGGGAAATAATTTCATAACTTGTGTCACAAATTTCTGAAATTCAGTGTAGTATGTTATGCAGCCAGTGAAACTGCATGGTCGTACTCATTCTCTCTGACATTAAAGTCTCTGCATGCGTGAAATGCTTTAGAACAAAGATGATAGCATTGGCCCAAATATGGAAATAAATTCACAATAATACAAAAACATAAATTCAGATCTCCTGGGTAATACTTCCGAATTTGACAGCTCTCTCTGAGATCTGCAGTTACTGATCTTGTGTAATTTTTCTCCAGAGCTGAATATTCATACTAAATGAAATAGAAATTGCAAAGTATTTTATGCCTATATTTAAGGGCTGCAAAAGGAAAAAAAAAAAAGCTCATGTGATATGATGATTTTGTGAAAGATAACTGCAATGGATACTTACTCAAAGTAATGAGGAAGAGGGCAGGTATTTAAATGACACAGGGGCAAGGCAAGCAGTAGGAACGTGAATGGTTCTCAGTAGAACGGGGATATGAATAAGCAGAAAATTTGAAGGTACTCAGGTGAAATTTGGAGACAGTTTAAAGTAAGATCCTGATTCACAGCTTGTCGGTTTTACCTTTGACTTCAGTGCATGTAAGCTTTTGAAAGACTATGTAATAATCTAAGACTTATGGAAGAGAAGACTCTTGTAGAAAAAGTGATGGTAACTATAGGGAAAGCACAGGGAAAGTTAATTCTGGATCAAAAGAAATAAAGAAAGAATCAGCAAATCTAAATCTATCTTACTTATGTTTACCTGTATGGAAGTTCAGCATCTGGTACCAAGTAGCTGGTCATTTGGCTTTCAGCATAAAATAGAGATAACAGGTAGTTCATTCTAAGGATCTGTGTATGTGAGATAAGTCTCTTTGAAAGTGCCTTTTGGAAGTTCTCCACAAACAAAATTTAGATGACTTGTGATGATACAAAACTGGGAGGAGTGACTGAAAAAACAGGATGTTATGCCATACAGAGGGACCTCTGCAAGCTGGAGAAATGGGCATGAAGCTCAGCAAAGGGAAATGCCAAGTCCTACACCTACGGAGGAGCAACCCCATGCACTACTACATGCTGAGGGCTGACTGGCTGGAAAGCAGCTTGGCAAAAAAAGACCTTGGGGTCCTGATGGACACGAAGTTGAACATGAGGCAGCATTAGGAGGAGTGTTTTTAAAAGTGAAAGATTTTTTATAAATTTTGCCAGTTTTATCTCCAGTACCAAAAGTTTGACTTATACTAAGTTCCCCTGTTTCCATCAGCTGCTGAAGAATTAGTTACCAATACACATACATTTAGATATGTGATGGTTTACTTGTGATTCTTCACACTCTGCCAACTGATAACTTTACCTTGCAGTCCTTATCCAGTCCTGTCACAGTTGAATGCAGCCATCTATAAGATTATGTGAAGGAAATAGAGTCTTAGCAGAATAAAGGAAGAGAGCTCAAAGATAGTCCTACCTAAAAAGCGATTGGAAAAGTAAAGCTGGTAATGCTCTGAAGGAATAAAGGGAGCTTACCTTGAAATTCATTTGCTTCAACTCTTCCCTGTATAATGATAAATCACTGTTCATGCTTTGGGTTGACAGCTGAGTGAGAATGTGTCATATATGGCAAACACATAAGAAGTTTTGTGCAGTAGAAAAAGTTTGCTGTCTTGTAAGTAGTAGGATATACAATCCTGACAGGAATACATGCAAGAAATCCTCTGCAATACAGGTTGTATCTTTGAATATCCATTACGTTAAAGTTCTATTAAACCCAGTAAGATTCTACAGGCATATTTTAACATCATGTAGAACAGAAGCTTAAATGTTTTTGGGATTTTTTTTTGAGCCATGTTGTTAAATTCAAATAGTGGGGATAGAGTTTTTTATTGATTGTCAAAAGGTACTTACAAAACCATCTAGAAAATAATCAAAATAATAGAACTGCACTGTGAGACATCACGTTGCAGGACGTAACCTGAGTTTATTGTTTTTCAAATTTATTTGAAATCAATCACTAAGATTGATATAATTTTTATTTTTAAATGTAAATACTTGTATACTACAACATAGAACCATTACTATGTTAGAAAGTGTCTTTGATATAAATAGCATTTGAGAGCTTTGGCAAGGTTAGATATTAAATAACATCAAGAACCAAGAATCTGAGCCAGACAACTTATGTTAAAATTATTAACAAATATAACAAAGGAATTCCTGAGAACACTTTACACTGTATAAATCTGTCTGAAGGAGCAGTTGTATATCAGGTTTTATGTGGTGTATTAGTTGCATACATTGAATCAACATTTTATGCAAGGATGTTACGGTTCTTTGTCAACTTCTCAGTGGTGAGTCTGTGAAATATCTGTGGTCTTTACAGAGACGTTTTTGTATCTAGAGATCTCAGATACAGAGCTCACAGATAACTCCAGAAAATTATTTAATTACATAATCTTAATGCTTTATGTTATTAAATGTTATTTTCTTCAGTAGAGGGTTCTGGTTTATTTAATCCACACACACAAAAATGCTCTGTTTGCTTTATGTATATATGTACATATGTATGTATGTATGTATGTACACTCAGGAGACAACATTTCTGCTGTTCCATGATCACAGTTTGAGCTGTTGGTGTATTCCCACCTGTATGTAAGTAACGGCACTGAATATAGCAGAATACCCACAGGAGCAAAACTTTGCAGAATCTCACTCTAATAAAGGGATATTGTTTTTGATCTCCAGCCTAATTAGGCCCAAATGATTCTGTAGTAGGAATGAAGTCACGGTTTAGCAAATAATGTAAATATTTTAATAGTTTCAACCATATGGAAATCTCATCACTTTCTATGAGAATATACACACTTTAAATTTCTTCTTCCACTTGCATCCTTTCTGGACTACAGTTCATTCAACTGTGAGACTTGTTATCCTTAATTAAAGATAAATTCATGTGCTCTGATTAACAGCAACTTTGACATCTGTACATCTAAAGCAAGCTTAGATCTATCTATGTTGGCATGGCAACATTCTTATGGGAAATACTGGTTACACCCTATTCCAGCCCAGTTGTGTCCTAATTCCCTGGTCATTCCATTAAGCTATTGGGAACTCCCCAGTAAGTCAAATCTTCAAAGGCTGGCATCAGTTTGTAAGAAAACAACCCTTTGAACTTTTGCTTAATAAAGAAAGGGGGATGCAAAACTGTTTAGAACATTTTTAAAGCTACTGAAAAAGATGCACTATTATAAACCTGAAACTTTATAATAGGAGTGGACCTGGGAGAAAGTGCGTTACTTATAAAAGTGCAATGGGATGGTAATGAAGTTTGAGCTCGGTCATGTCTTTTCTTTTAATTAACAGACTGTGTAATTGAAGCAATTCTAAACTCACTTTATATAAAGATATTTAACCAGTTTGTTTAAAATGTTTCCTAGCAAGAGGGTGGACATAAGAAATCCACTATATTCCTATTGCCTTGCAGGCTTCCCAGAAAGACTCCCGATATGTTTGAATTCCCCGTATAGTTTACAAAGAGATTTTGGAATTCAGATCTGAATTATACAGTGATTTGAATTTCTCAGATGCCCCCATTTCACACACACAGTTATCTGAATTCTCTGGGAATTAAGTCCTGTGATTGCGAACAGGAGTATCTGTGTGATAACTGAATGGCAGGAAATGAGAGAGGGCATCACAGAGGACGTGGTGAATGGTGAAAAATGTTATACAATAATTTTCTCTCAGTGCAAGAACCAGCAAAATGTAATTAATTTGAAAGCTTATAACAAGAATAAACACATGATTGCATAGCTGAAGAGTGAAATTTACTTTTGAAACATCATGAAGCCAAGAAGTTACTAAAACTTTAAAAAATAGGACACATTTAAATGACATAGAATATCCAGCACTTCATAGGCTAACAAATAAAGCTGCAAATTCTTCTTTAACTGTCAGGAAAAGATTCCTTAACAATCCTCTAAAGCATCTTTACTCAGCTGTGGTCAGAAAATACGAGAGTAAATGGACCATGTTGCCTATTCTAAGTGCTTCAGTGAAACTACAGTTTGTTATTTGGGATTTCTGGTTTTAGAAATTAGCTAGCACAGCATATTTCTTCTGCAGTTTTATTCTCTTCCCAAACTCCATGTAAAAGGGCCATCAACTATGCATACTAAACTTAAAATAATGACAGTCATCTTACATTAGGTGTTACAGAAAACACTGTAATAAAAAAATAATTTAGAAACAGTGTCCCATCTCAGACAATTTCAATGCATTTTGCTCAAGCAGCAATCTGATATGCACACAGCTAACTTCTCTATCCTCAGTGAAATATGTTTCCAGACCGGTACCTTTCAGCAAGCAACAGACACAGCCGTGCATCAACACCTGAGCTTCAGTTTAAAGCCTGTTAGAGTGACTGGAAATACATCTAACTCACACCATAAGGATTCAGATCAGCCCCCACATCTATATTTCCTCTTAATCCAAGTGAACAAATTTTTTCTCATTGGTTCTGCTATATCCCTAAAAATACCAACTAGTGAGAAATAGTCTTATGCATTCACTAAGCCAAAATGTTAGCAGCTTTAGACCTTAATTAGAAAGGCAGTATGTGTTTTTTTTAAAAAGCCTGGTTTAATTAGATAGGTCATGAGTATTCAGATTGAGTAGTGTATTCTTCTACAGTCCTTGTCTGGGTTGGGTCAGAGTTTTGTGCTGTGGAAGCAAATGAATGTTTCATAGAGCTGTAGGAGACTGAGAAATTAGTCACCGGATCACCAGCTCAGCTACCTGCCCTGAAAAATCTCTGATTACCTACTCTGCCTGGTCTCATTTGCGTTATCAGGCCCCAGGACAGAATTTGCCCTTAGAATTTCTTTAAGGTAGAAAGGAATTGTTCACGGAAGAGTCCCTAAGCTGTGCTCAGCTATGAACAAACAGGAGTGGGGAAAGGCTCATTCTTATAATTATCAATTGCTTCTCTTATAATTCAGTCTGTGATGGCTGACGTTTGAGTTATCTGTACAGAATAGCTGCTTTTTTAAAGCACGCACCTAGAAATGCCTAGAGCATTCTGTCTGATCTCACAGCTATAAGGAAATCTATAGAGGAACATAGAGCACGGATAGAATTGTTCTTTCCAAAAACAACTGCAAAACTTCCGGTGACTTTCAGACTCATGATTTAAGTCATGATGGTGACTTCATGCAAACATGTGTGAATACATATTAATGTGCGCATGCAAAACTCTGTATTGTTCCTCCTGACTAAATCTTGCCATGTACTTTGCTGTATGTTATGTTGAGGAGTTGAGGAAGGAAGGGGAGAGAAGGGTGAGTCTGATGCAAGTGGGTAGCTGCTGCCTAGGAGAACTCTTTGTAACACTTGGAGTTTGCAGGTGTAAAGCCATGAGAGCAATATGGGAAAAAGAACATGAGCACAGTAAAGAAAAATTGCAGCCTCAGAATCTCTGGGAAAATAGTGCCTTAGTGGCCTAAGTGAATGGGTTACAGTGCTGTAAACAGCAATTCCTCAGCGCGGCTAAGGCTGAGACACTGAGGCACCTATGGCACCGTGAAACAACTTCTGTGTACAGAGTATCAGAAGTGCTTTACACTGTTATTGGAACCTTGCAGCAATCACTTTATCGGGGATAGTAAGGGATTAGAATTGTTCAAACTTATTGGCTCCATTTCAGATAAACCTCACAGACCCCAGAGATCTGCAGACGGTCTATAGCTTTTCCACTCATCAAAAGACTCATGTAACGTCAACAAATGGCCCACAAGCCGACAAAGAACATGTGTTTCTCTCTACCGAGGGAGCTTGTTTTCTCAGTGAAATTCCAAATAATCAATTCTTGTATGTCCCAGAGGAGCGAAAAGCTCTTATTGCTGGAATCACAACCAATTAAGCATGGAGCAAATGTGTAGTGCAATGTGAAGGAATGTTCTTGTGCTCACTGGCCAGCTCTGGAAAACAAAGAACAGCGAGTGCGTCTTAGTGATGTCAAATAGGAGATACTACATCTGGCTAAAAACTGCTCTTAAGAAGAGTCTCATTTCACTTATGATACATGCAAGACCTCAAGATTCAATTGCATTGCCAAGACCAGCACCTTCTAAGTCCCAGTGCACTAAGCCTAGTCAATGTTGTCTGAACCTAGACAGTTCCCTGACTGCCTTCCAACCCATTTGAGCCTCATGAGAAGGAACTCAGAAGTGATGATCCATGATCAGTGTTATGTCTTTCTTCTTCCCTCTACACCTGTTCTTTCCCATGCACATATATCTTCATGTGCGTACCCTTCAGGGGTGCTGCACTGCAAGATAACCGCTTAGCTTAGGCATTGCTGAAAACATAAAGAAGGAGGAATATTTTTCCTTAGACTACTAAGCAGCTGAAATTAAGACCATCATAACTTCAGGGTTTAAACAACATTTAATGTGGAAGAATCAAATATGCAAAGAATAGCTTGACAAGTGTATTTGGTGGAAATTTTTATATATACACACACTCATAAAGGCCCAGATTCATCCATCAAACTTTATTTATTCATATTGTGAGATCAGTAACCTGGCAACCTTGTGTTCTTGGGCAGAGCTTGCTCCCACGTTCTTCAAAACACTGCAGTTTCTATAGAAGCTATCATTCATATATATAATTTGATGAAATTTTCATTTGTGTGACTCAACTTTGTGATAAGAAGTAGAACTAAAAGTCAGGTAAGCTGTTGCATAGAAGACTAAAAGACCACCTCTGGCTCCCATAAAACCAGTTTACATATCCTCATTCAATCCGATGATCTGACATAAGACCTGAAACGTCTTGTCCTGAGCTCTAATAACTAGCAGAAGCAAACGGTCAGACTCCTTTTTCAAGGGGCAGCATTTGTAACACATTCGACCTAAAGTGACAGGAACACAAAAGAAACATAATACTACTGAGACTGACTCAGGTAGTCTGTGAACATGTTATCTGAAATTGATTGTCACGAAAGTCTGTACTCTCATTCATCATCTACTCATCAGGGGCTAGCATGGGAGTCTCAGTGAAAGAAATAATCACCAAGGATGTTTAAAGGATGCAATTCTCTTTCTCAGTTCAGGCTCTGGCACAGTGAGAGCTGCTAATGGGTAGAAGATAGGTTTTGAAAGATCACATGTATCTTTAACTACTTTTCTGAGCGGCCAGATCCAAAGATGTGTTGAGATGTTATTTCTGGATTTATTTTTTTTTTTAAGGGATCGTCTTCACCCCTAAATTGAGATCAAACTTCTAACTAGAAAGGGTATAAAGAATCTCAAATGTAATAATTCCTTTTACTGTTGCTGAATTGAAATACATATATGTTTTGTAAATACTGGGAGAACTGAAAGTATCAGACAAAGATATTTGCCACTAAATATCCCTGATTATTACTGGGTTTTTCAGGTCAGTTTTCAGTTCAATTTGAGGTATCCTTTATGTCTAGAATTTACAGGGAATATAGAATATGATTGCCTCATAAGAGACAATATGTAATACAGGGAAAATCTTTAATATTTGAGTTTCTTCTGTCATACAAAGCAATTCCTTAAAAATCTCTCCATCCTGGTTTTCTCTCTTTGCCCCAGAACCCACCCAAAAGCAAATCAGTCTAAGAATACTTCTTTTCCTTGGCAGGCTCTAAACCAAAAGCAAAGTAAAACACACAGAAAGGTCCTTTTTCATATGTTAAGCATGAAAATACAGAGAAATATTAAAAAAATGAAAATATATACATTGATGTTTTCTTTCACAGAAAGAGAAGATTCCCTCATGAATTGTTTTATTGTTCGAGGAGTCTGTTATCCCTACAGTCTGACAACTAATGTCACTGTGCACCAAGCTAATCTGTCTTTGTATAATGCCAAACAATCAGCAATAGGAAAAAAAAATCAGGTAACAAATGACAAAGCAACAAATCAGACGGCTACCGATGATTAATTTTTCCCTGGAGTTTCCTGAAGGTGGTCTGTGAGAAAGGAAGAAAAAGGTTCAGGCTTTATCATTCTTATAGAGAAAAAAAAAAGTTAATAAATGAGTAAATAAAAATCAATAAATTTAATTATTTCTTGTATTGTTTTGTAAAATGGACTATACTTTTCACTACTTATTTCTCATTAATCTGTTAGGGGATAGGGAGAGGGAAAGAAGTAATCAGCCAAGACGATTTCAAGCACAGTTCCTGTTCTTTTCTCAATCTGACATTGCAGCTTCTGTCTGCCAAAGGATCAGTCTTAGGAATTAAGGATTAGCAATTTGGTATTGAAAATCTTAATGTAAGTATTATAGAAGAGAGTATTTTGTACTCAAACAGGGCTTTTTTTTTCTTTTGAAATATGCCTGGGGTCATTAGCAGCCGGTGGCATTAAGCTCATTGATCACAACTAAAACCTTAATGCTATTCTCAGAGAAAATGCTTTCTGAATGTCTTTTGGAACAAACTTCAACTGCTAATTGTCTAGGAGGAGCTCTCAATCCAAATATCCATTCATTCAGATGTCCCAAATAATGAATATGCTAATGAAGAATAAATAGGGAAAGACTCTGGAAATCAGCGTGTCCTTACACAGAATTCATATCATCCCCACAAGCCTGTGCAGGGGTAGAATAATGCTGACATTCAAAATTAGCTTGTCTGTTTATTACAAACTTTTACTTGCCACTTTGCAGGTCTTCCCTAAGACAGGAAATTTAGTTCAGTAAGTTAAAGAAAATTGAAGACTCAGCATGAGTACTCCTCCAAATAGCTACAGATACATAGTTTACTTTTAGTTTGTCATTTGAACTCTCTACTCACACTACAGAAATGAAAGGACTTAACCAGTTTTCAACTAAAATCACTTAAATGAAGGGACTCTGCATGAAGTATGCTTAGAAACTGAAATCAAGAATCTCAAAAGAACACTACATCTTGGGGAGAGAAGTATTAACAGGATACTTCAGAGGAAAATTGAGGATCTATGTCTAGCCTTATTTTTGTGCTACACAGAAGTCCAAGAAGAATAACAGTATGCAGTGGCAGTGAAATATTCACCTTAATTTAAAGTATCACTAGAGTGTGCCAAAGCATGTGTGATCTTGGTAACAGCAGTAAAAAGATTCTTGAAATATAAGAGATAGTTATATCCTAAACCCATCAAATTAACTATAATAGGCATTAGGTGAAATGAGTGATCAACTCATGCGCAGTTGTTCAGAAAAAAAAATCTGAACTCTACTGTAATCTTTCATTTTTAGTCAAAAAACGGAACTGAGACTATTACCAAATATACATACTTTACTAAGTAAAGAGTATAAATTGATGAGGAGCTTAAATACTGTTAAAAAACTGAGGGTGTTAGGACTCATATGTCCCAGGTCCCTAATCATCTTCATGGCCCTTTGCTGGACTTTCTCCAGTATGTCCATGTCTCTCCTGCACTGGGGAACCTGAAGCTGGACCCAATACTCCTGGTGTGACCACACCAGAGCTGAGCAGGGGGAAGGATCACCTCCCTCAGCCTGCTGGCAACACTCCTCCTAATGCAGCCCAGGACACATTCAGTCTTCTCGGGCACAGGGGCACATTGCTGGCTCATTTGAAACTTGGTGTCCAGCAGGAGCCCCAGCTCTTTTTCTGTCAGGCTGTTTTCCAGCCAGTCAGCATGTCAGTTGACAGAGAAATGTTAACGATTTCTATGTTATCTTTGAACATCTGCCTAAAACCTTATTAAAACATCATTACACATAAAAATATGAAGCTATTAATAAAACTATTTTGACACGGTGTCCCAAGTTGAATAAACAATGAAGTTGTGCTCATTTGACCATTAGAAGGAACATTTTAAAGCAGAGATAAAATCTGAAAATAAGTTTGCAGGAAGTCATATCTCTGCTGCTACATTTCATGAGATTTTCTTTCAGACTATGTGTGTGAGGAAAGCTTTAAACTCTCATTGTGTTTACCTTTTCATTTTCAAACTTTCTAACTTGGTTTGATTTTATTCGTTTACCCTTACTTTATAGCAGTGACATTCTTTTGGTTTCAGTAGTGACTTTCTGATAATTTAGAAATTCCTTTCAATGAATTATGAAAAAAATTGACCTGAAAGCAAACAACTCTCTAATCTATTATTCTACTCCTGGACATGAGCCGGCAGTGTGCCCAGGTGGCCAAGAAGGCCAATGGCATCCTGGCCTGTATCAGGAATAGTGTAGCCAGCAGGAGCAGGGAGGTGATCGTCCCCCTGTACTCAGCCCTGGTGAGGCCGCACCTCGAGTACTGTGTCCAGTTTTAGGCCCCTCACCACAAGAAAGACATTGAAGCCCTGGAGCGTGTCCAGAGAAGGGCAACAAAACTGGTGAAGGGGCTGGAGCACAGGTCTTATGAGGAGCAGCTGAAGGAACTGGGCTTGTTTAGTCTGGAGAAGAGGAGGCTCAGGGCAGACCTTATTGCCCTCTACAACTACCTGAAAGGGAGTTGTGGTGAGCTGGGGGTTGGCCTCTTCTCGCAGATAACTAGTGACAGGACAAGGGGAAATGGCTGCAAGTTGCGCCAGGGAAGGTTCAGGTTGGAGATGA
>VWZZ01004526.1:147767-163328 GCA_013399095.1 Psophia crepitans | reverse complement strand
ATTCTATTCTATTCTATTCTATTCTATTCTATTCTATTCTGTTCTGTTCTGTTCTGTTCTGTTCTATACTTTAATGACATCTTCCTGCTTGAACATAAGATAATGTTCTTTTATGTCTTTCTTCTTTTTGCTGAGTGTGCAGATTTATTTGAATAAGTAAAAGATTTCCCATTCGGAATATTTTTACTAGTATTGTGCTTGCATAAAGAAAAGAAAACAAATCAAGATAAATTTTCTTGATTATGAACAAATTTACTAATTAGTGCTCAGAAAAAAAATCTTTTCTCCTCATAACTCCTTTCTATGTAGACAAATCTGAACTACTCAGAACTAGAAACAGGGATCAAAAAGAATGGGAGAACTGGAGAACAAGTGAAATTACAAATAAAAAGAACATACAAACAAAATAAATATTTCCAATATTTCACTGAATATTTTAGCTTTGATCACTAACTAAGCATGTGGGAATCCATTTATAAAATAATATGGGGGGAAATACTAAGTAAAAAAGCAATGTTGCCAAATCTGTTATTTCTTTCTTTCCTTAAAATCTCTTTGGATAATAAAATGTTTTTTTTACCAGTGCCCCGTAGCCTGGTTTATCTGCCTGTCAAACAGGATTATTATTTACTTCCTCAAAGGCTCAATAAGGCTTAACGAATACATTTAACAAGCCCTAGGAGCTCCAGGTGAACATCCCTGTACAGAAGAGTAAAGTGTTACTATGAGGCAGACTACGAGAAGGTCCTGTGCCAGAGTAGGGCAGTTACACTGGGAACTGCCGAACCAGACCAGAGGCCAAGGTCAGCTGTCACCAGATTTTTTTATGCCTGGACTTCACTGTCAGATACCCGATTCCCTAGCTTTACCAGGATTACTGTTCTCTAGCTTTCCCTTCCCAGCCTCACATCTTCTCTGTCCTTCATGTGTCTGCCCCACCTTGAACGTCAGCCGATGACAGCTGATGACGTTCTCCCTCTGGTTAAAACCCTTATGGTAGTGTGTTAGGGAGAAAATATTATCCCATGTAAAGTTTTCATCTGATTCCATAAGAGAATTTCAATGCTATTTGGTCTAAATTCTGCTGTTCCCAGATCATGCTTTTCCTACCCCATGCGGGCAGCTCCTCCTCTCATTGCATGAAATGAAACGTATTTGCCAAGGACCTGTTGCAGATCCTGCCCTTTACAGAAGATTTAAGCTTGCGCTGCATTTGCATTAAAAAAAGCTGTGTAGAAACAGAAAGTGCCATCTCTGAAGAATGGTGAGATATTTCTGCAGTCAGTGAGGGACATGAGAGGATTTCAGTGTAGGGATCTTCACATAAATTTCTTCTTTACCTCCAGACATTACCACCAAAAGAGATGTTCATTTCCAGTGAGTCAGCATTCATTGTTGTGCAGTTGTTTAATGTTCCTTTCCTTTGATGAATGGTACCTTTTCAACTAAATAAAACAAGTTAAAAATGAACCATGTGAGACACCAGTTAGCTAATATCCATGTGAAAGCTTCAAACCTGTATGTAGAAATAAAGCTAAAGTATTGGAAACCAACTCAAGCAAGTTAAGTAAGTGAAGCTGGAATTCACAACTGGAGTTGTTTTGAAGATGTCTATATGTCATCACAGATCTGCTATATGTTTATAAGTGTATTTATTCAGATTGTTTCTGCTCTGGTATTCGTTTAACATGAGAGCCAAATCGCTGAGACAACAAAGGTCAAATTTGTCTTCAGGTAGGCACGTTCAATTCCTGCTTCTTTAGTGAGAGCTGAACTTTCAGGGCAGTGGTGCTTCCCAAGTGCTGGCAATGCACCTGAAGTCTTGAAGTAATAGAGTCTCGGGGAGGCTTTGTTCTTCTGAAAATTTCACACAAACTTCAACTGGGGTGATTCAGAAACTAAAATCAAACCTGACACAAATATCCAAGATCATTGGCATCTTTTTGGTTATTTCTTTTGAACAGTAGGCCCTCAGGCTATAGATAATATTGTTATACTCTGTGACTATATTGAATTTTTTTTAACATAAGCAAGGGCTCAGCCCTTAAACTAGAAATAAACTCATTACAAGTTGGGCTACAAACAAAATTATGATGCTCTATTTTTCATCATAACACCCCTCTTTGTTTTGAACTGATGAACTTAGGAATGAAATTGTCTCTGACAGGAAGAATTATATTTGGGTGGAGGAAAATACCTCTGCAATCTTTGAGAAACTCTTGTGTTTACCATGAATAGCAGTATCCAAAGTGTAGTTAGATTTGTCATACTGGTGGAATTGCTCATGTATAAACTGTATGACTGGAAGAAACCGTTGAATGTGAAATTAGCAAACGTCCAATAGGAGTATACTGAAGTCTTGAAGAGTTATTCTCTGCAGCCACCCTCAGCAAGCGCTCTCCAGCCTTGCACAGCTCCTGTGTTGCAACCCACCAGCAGGACTCAGTATTCACCCCAAGACTGCAAGCAGGAATCTTGGGTCTCCTTCACTGCCTGGTTCTGCCAGTACTGTGAGAGAACAAGAAGAGATTTTTTCATCTACACTCTGAGTAAACCTACTCCTGGCAACAGATGCCTATGGAGGAAATTGTCTTTTGGCAAGAAGAGATAGGAACATGAGGAAAAGTAGGATAAGGATGTATTGAGGTGGTGAGAACTGGGCTTGTGCATTGTGGATGGCATGCTGGGAAGCAACAGATATTTAGCAAAGACTGCAGACCAAAGGGGAAAGGGGGAAGACTCTAGAACAAAAGGCACACCCTTTGTCTTTTCAGAAATCATTGTGAAATACATAGGTGTCATCACATTGCCATGGCTAAAGTAGTGAAAGTAATAAAGTGGCACAGATCTTTCCTGACTGCGTGATCATGAGACAAACATTCCTTGGGGTGTAGTGAGGAAGGAAGAAATTAATAGCAAAGGAGTAGGCTGGCTGCCTGTGCCGCAACTGTGCGCATGAGTGATCTAGGAAACGTTAGATCGAAAGTTTCATAACTTGTCAGCATTTCTGTTAATCTAAAACAGGTTCTTCAAATGTAGATTTTTATATTTGAGGGCAGCCTTACACAGAGAATGGAAGTGGCATTTGACTACAAAAAAATTAAAAGACACCTAATACAGAGCCCTTGTAGTCAGCAATTGAATAAGTCTTTACAGAAAAGGGAGCCACCATCCAGCTTGTCCCCATCAACTGTCTTAGCAGTCACTACATCCACACAAAACCTTTTTACATCTGGATTCAGATCTAAATTGGTAAATGGCATTGAAAAAATTATTTAATAGTCTTAGAGTAGTTTTAACGTAGGCCTTGTTATGATTTCGAGAAACTGTTTCTTTCTTAATTTTCTAGGTTAATGCATTCTTCTGATGACAGATTGAGACTATAAAATTGATAGAAACTTTTTTTTTTTTTCAGGGAAACAATTCCCCTAAGACATTTATAATTACAAAAGAAATGCATGTCAAAGGCTGACAATTTCACCACGAAGAACAGCTGCTTTAAGTCCCCTCATATTCCTCATTGGATAATGCTTCAAAAGCATATCCTTAATCTTTAAAGGCTCTTTTCAAATGAAAACACCAATTCTCAGGCATTTGAAACTCTGCAGATCCTCATTTCTATTCAAGAGAAAGATCTGCTGTGTTGTTCACTAGATCATCTTCATGAGCATTAGTACTGCTTTTGGTGTATGACAGGCAGATCATCATGATTTTCCTGACTTTAGTGATGTGAACATGGAAACTCTTTTCCATCTGTAAAACTGTTGGAGGAGTTCACACATTTGCTCAAATAAGGACAAAATCTTCCTAATCCCCAAAGTGCTTTTGAAATGTTGAATGAAGAAAAAAGGGAGGGGTGGAGTAGACATTGGTTGATTTAATCGAAATATGTTGTCAGTCTTTTTGGATCATTTTCTTTTAATTTGATCTTTCAGATTTTTTCTTTTATAATAGGTACGTCACAACTAGTAACAAGTAGAAACAGGTTGTAATTTTATATTGAACTGGAAACTTGGATTTTTCAGCAATTTCAAACATCCAACCAGCTGTAGTTTATAGTAATAGAATAGGGATGTAGCTTTTTAAAAAGTTAAAACATTGTAAATTCAACCTCATCTTCAAATCTACCTCCACTAACAAACGGGATTATTTGTGAATTGTAAAGCTCAAACATATTCCTCCCTCACTTTTGTGCGTGCTAGTTATTCCTGGTCTGACTAAAGCAGTATAGATACAGGCAGAATTGAGTTAAAATTTAATGAGCTTTTGAAGTAATGATATAAGGTAATAATGGAGCTTGATTTGTTGCAACTCCACTGGGCAACAAAAATTAAAAACAATTTGTATTCTATATATTTTATTTTTCCTTAGTTTCACTATTAACCCCAGACTACTGATAGAAATAAAACTGTTTTACTTCAGTATGTCTCCTGTGTTCATTTACAGTGAGGGTGAGAAAGGGTGCCAGACAGCCTCCTGGAAGAAGAAGATAGGATTGCAACAAAACATTAGAAGAGAAATAAAAGAATAAGAAGACGTGGCACCAAATAAATGCGTATGAATCAGTTGATCAGCAACACTACTTTGCATTTCTTGTAGGCTTGATGGCCTGTCTTTCTGAAAGCATTTTAATCTTCAAACTTCCTATTCCATTCTCCAAAAGGAAGAAGATGTATGGCGTCCAGTTTTGGACCCCTCACAAGAAAGACATTGAGGCCCTAGAGTGTGTCCAGAGAAGGGCAACGAAACTGGTGAAGGGGCTGGAGCACAGGTCATATGAGGAGCCGCTGAAGGAACTGGGACTGTTTAGTCTGGAGAAGAGGAGGCTCAGGGCAGACCTTGTTGCCCTCTACAACTACCTGAAAGGAAGTTGTGGTGAGCTGGGGGTCGGCCTCTTCTTGCAGATAACTAGTGACAGGACAAGGGGGAATGGCTGCAAGTTGCGCCTGGGGAGATTTAGGTTGGAGATTAAGAGAAATTTTTTCTCAGAAAGGGTGGTCAGGCATTGGAACGGTTTGCCCAGGGAGGTGGTGGAGTCACAGTCCCAGGGGGTGCTTAAAGCAAGGTTGGATGTGGTATTTAGGGACGTGGTTTAGTGGATAATAGGTGGGGGATGACGACAACGGCTGAACTGGATGATCCTTGAGGTTTTTTCCAACCTTAATGATTCTATGGTAGCAACCAAATGCTTCATCACTTCAGTTCCTGAAAAAGCAGTCAGGTATTTAAGCCAATTTTGCTCACATAGAATGTGGCTGCATTACTTTTACCAGGTGTCAATGAGTACCTAAATATTAATAGTTAATTAATTCAAGTCAGCTGTCGCTTCTACATGTATAGGTGACATGGTGTTCCTAAAGGATTGTAACAGCAGGAAGACAGCTGAAGTCTGAAAGCTAGTAAGCAGCCCTTCTTGAGAACTACATAAGTTCAGCTGAATGTTCTCAAAGGTTGAATTAGAAAATTACACTAGTAAGGATAGATAGGGCGATTTATTAAAAAATGCATGTCCCTTTTGCTGTCCCTTGACATAACATACAAAGTAATTGAAACCGCAGTCGGGGCAGCTAAGGTAGCTCTGTGAACAGCAGTAATTCAGCAGGTGGTAACAACACTAATTTGGAAAGGAACAGAACTGACCTCTTCGCCTTTTTAAACTTGGGATTTTATTTTATTGTTTTTGAGAAAGCTTCAGAGAGAATGTAAAAAAACCCCTCCATGATACTTTGAAAAATATAAAATTAATTCCCTTATCACTCAGATGCAGCCTTGATACCAGAGTAATGAATGCATTAGAAATACCCAGAGATTAGATTTTCTTTATGTTTCTAATCAGAGACACTTAGTTTAGGTAGCTTAGATCCATGGTTTTAGAATCGTAAAAAACCAAACAGCTTATGGTTTCAGAAAGATTTTATGTAAACAAAACCCAAATGAGGTTTCCTTTTGTCTCAGAAATGAAAGAGGACCCAATCTGGAACATTAGATCTTTCAGCAAGCAGAAGTGGCCCATTTTAAATCATTTTACTGCACATACAGCTGCACCTAGGTGCATGCAGCACTTTTCTAGACATAATAGAAATATATTACCAGTAAGTAGGAGTACAGATTTTCTTGTAGTATTTCAGTTCTGTAAACATAAAGGTATAGCAGATGTTCGTGATAAATTTATTTAACACCAAAAAAATCTAGTATTATTGTGGAAAGTTAAATCTGTCGTTTTGAGTCTGAATCACAGTCTTTGTTTATTTGACATCTTTATAGCACAAATCATTCTGAGTGCCTCTCAATAAATTCAGTATCATTGCAGGAAGTCGTAAGGAATGTATCATTACCACCATTTTACAGATTTGAAGACCAAGCACAGGGAAGTCAAGAGAGCTTCTGTTGTACAACAAGGACTAAAAACATTGTAAGCTGAAAGACCGCTCAAAAGCTTTTACTATTTGACTGGTTTGCTGTAAACCTAGACTACAAGCTACACTGTAAGTCTACATCCACGAAGCACTTCATTCTCGGTTTAACACCACTTATGCTACCAATAGAGACCGGCGCTGGCTAATTTAATAGTTGGCTTTACCAATAATTGTATACAGTGGTTTTTTGTTGGATTTTGATTGTGGTTTTTTTTGGTCACTGCCATTGACTTACTGGTAACGTCTTTTTCTCCTCTGTGTTTTGTCTTTATTGGACCCACTTTTCCTTTTGATATTGTCTATATCTATAAGTGATTTTTTTTTCCTCCTCCCCTTGCCTTCGGGCAGGGAAGAACTATGTTCAAAAAAAATATGTGTGTGGACACATAATTATATGTTTTTGACTTCTATGTTTCTGAATTTTGGGGATTCAATTGTTCTGGATCAAGATATATGTCCTAAATGAATTGAACATAAAATGAACAACAGTCTGCACTTCCTCCTAGTTTTAATGTATCTACTTACATGGTTCATTTTGCACTGCAGTTGTAAGCTTTCGCTGTAATTTAATTTTGACATTGCAATTATTTCCTCAGAAATCAATGTTGCTGTCATGATAAATAATAAAATTAGCTCAAAAAGGTAAGAAAAGTCCAGGGCATTTCTGATGGTTACAGGCGACTTGCAAATACAACCTTCTGCCTGTGTTTGCCTTGACAAATGTCACATGAGTAATAGAAAAGGTGAATTTCAATGCAATTTAGATTTAGAAGTGTGAAGGAGAGGAGAATATTACCAAATGTTTTATAACAACATATGTTCATGACTAATGGTGTTACTCAAAATCATAAATAATGAAATAAATTGATATTGCAAGTGCAGTTTGTCTAGCATCTCTCAATTACACAAACGCTGGATATGTATCAAGTTTATGGTGTTACGTAAATCTTTATTAAACACTATAAAAGGTTTACATTTTTGTAACAATATGCAAATAGACCATTTAGTTTGCTTACAGCCCTATCAAAATAAAATCCCCGTAGGGTATCTAGGCAGCAGTAAACAAAAGCCTTTCAGGAGTCTGCTGCTGACCTTTTTATAACTGCTTGGTTTCCAGGCACTGTGGGGAATACAAAACTTGCTGCAGTACCTCCTCTACAGCAGCAGATAATGACAGATGATGTTTTGGAGGACCGAGTATTTTCTTATAGCATGTGTTAGTTCATGATGGACATAGTGTCCGTGTGGACATACTTTTTCTTAACTGGCAAGGCATGGAAGTAACTCTCCTCACTGGCCACAGGAAGCTTTGGGCAGCTAAACACCTAGTCGTTGAGATACGGTATGGGGTATTATCTGTTTTCCTCCTTCTGACAGGGAATTGAAAACCAAACACAAGCTGCACTCAAGGAAAGCTAAGGCCTTTCATACCAGAAAAAGAAGGACCGTGTTCTGGGAAAAAAAAAATAATAAAAAAAATCAGGACAGCTTCAGAAAGACTATGATAATTATCTACACTGTTTTTGTATTTTATCTAATGATTGTTAATAATTTTGACTTTCAGGGAAGCTTCCTAACCTGAAAGACACAGACATTACTGCTTCCTCTGAATATATTTTAGAGTCATTTAGTTTAACATTTGCACTACATTTAAGGGATGCTACTAAAAAGGCAGACTGCAGATACCCCTACTCAACACTGCTTTTGGGCTGGTTGTAGAGAAATCATGAACAAAGTGGGAAAAGTGCATAGAATTGAATTTAAAGTAGGAATGTCTTCCATCCTGAGAGAGTAGTTAATGAGACACTTGTTTCTGGACTGAGCACTGTTTCCTCTAGACAAGTTGCTCTGAAACAGAATTTGAAATGCTGAAGAGCAGGATAGTGTTTTTTGTTGTGAGTCTTGCGAAGAGAGTGACACCTTTGAGAACCTCTGAGTCAGAGGGCTACAGTCCGAAGAGAAATGGGATTTAAAACAGTTTCCTGATGTCAACCTCACTTTCTGTTGCTCTTGTTAGTCTCGGGCAACCCTGCATGTCTGTTTATTGTTTTCTTTCTGGGGCACCTAGGAAGTACCAGTGCTTCGCTATCATTATGTTTCTAATCCATTTCTAGTCAAAAATCACTTAACTGAACCAAATGTCCACTGAAATCATCAATATTGTCATGCAGGCAAACTGGATAAAAACACCCATATCAGGTTTGCCCAGTTCATTACTCCGAGATGATGATTACTCTATCCTTCCTCCAGCTAACACCTAAATAGATGTGCAAACTATTGGCCTAATGTTTTAAGTCAAATACATGTTTAAGTGCACTGCTGGATTGGTTCCAGAGTCAGTAAATGGAGATTTCAAGATGCAAGTGTTACAGAAGTGTAAAGGATTGTGACTACTGCCATTGAACAAGTACATTCTGTTCCATTTGTTAACGTATTTATGTTTATAATTTTTAGTGGAGTTTCCCCTGCTTGTCTTAACCATTTAATAGAAACACTTGCTAAAGTAAGAGGACAGCAGACTGCAAATCACTGTTTTAAATATTAACTAAAATCCATGCAGTCTGAAGCCACATATTTGAAGAATAAGTTTGCTTTCTCCTCTGAGTATGCCCAGCAACTCTTATATCTTTGTTATTTGCAGTCCATTGATAACACATCATTCATGCATCAGCATTTATTTTACTACTGCTGATAGCACATTGTTTTTCCTTAGCTGCACACAGCTCAGTTTTGCATTTCAGTTTGTAATTTTAATTCATTCACGCCTTTTTTACTATTGTATGTGAGTCTATGTGAGTGCATGAGGATACATATAGCAACATGAATAATTTTTTCAGTTCTTATATTTCTTCAATTTGCTTTAGAAAATACCTTTCGGTCTCTATGCAACACTGACATTTTATTTTCTTTAGACGCAGTTAAAGCAGACTTGTAAGCAACTCTGGAAGAAAGATTTACAATGGTGTAAGAGTGGCAATAATATTTTACATTTAGATAAGACTGGTCAAAGTGGTTCACAAGCTACCTACATGTAAAAGTAGTAATAATAAACTGCAGCTCCTTCTGAGCTATGTGCTCAAACAAGATGCTTTGCAAACAGCAGACACCAGTATTACAAACATTGTATATTTAAATAGCTTTTGCTTTTTTTTTTTTTAAATTCCTTCTGCCGTATAGATTCTGGGTGTTGGTTTTTCTTTTCAGCAATATTCAAATTCACAAAAGCTGCCAGAGCAACACTTTTCTGTTTTCTTTTACCTTTAATTTTTTTTTTATTCTTCTTCCAGCTGCATTGATTTAAAATCTAAATGTCTTCCAATTGAAATATTCTTTTCTTTTAAAAAGATTTACAGACTAAAATAGGATTAATACATAATTAGAAAGGAGAAATCACAAAGAAGTGCAGATTGTGTTATAATTTTGAGAATTTGGGGAGAAGGGGTAGCAGTCTGGAAGCACTGAAAGTTAACATATTTTTTATTCCCAAACGTAGTCCGTATGCTTGTGGTTGGCTCCTCTTATGTTTGTTATTGGAGATCATCCTCCAGGAATACTTTGTATTATTGCATTATAATGATCTTGAATGTATGGTATGAAACTTCTTTTATGGTTTTGTCATGAGTTTGCAGGTTTTCATTTTCCTAATTTTTTTCCATTTCCTTTTAAGTGAGCTGCTTTGATCAATAGAAACAACAACAACAACAACAAAACAAAAACCCAAAAAATACCCACCACCACCAAGAACAAAACCCACAAAAAACCCTCCAGCAAATAAACAAGCAAACAGAGAAAAACCCACAGAAGAGCTGAATCTGGAAATGAGTTCAGATTGTGATTTGAGGTACCAACTAGCAGATCCAATAAAATCCTGAGGTGAGATAGGTGTGAATGGATGCATTTCAGATATCTGTTAGCTGGTCTAAGACCTAATTAAATAATTTGAGGAATACATATTTATTTCTTTAAAAAAGGATGAGTAAGGAAGAAAACATCATAAATGAACAATGTGGTTTGATGAAGGTGCACACTCACAACACCAATAAGCACCTTTCTTTCTAGGACATTCAGCTCACTCTCTAAACTAAGAGAATGGTGTGGTGAGTTGACCCTGGCTGGAGTCCAGGTCCCCACCAAAGCTGCTCTGTCACTCCCCCTCCTTAACTAGACAGGGGAGAAAAGGTGTAAGGAACGGCTCGTGGGTTGATATTAGGACAGGGAAAGGCTGTTCACCAATTACTGTCCCGGGCAAATCAGACCAGACATAGAGAGGAATCCATCTAACTTATTACTAAGCAAAATGCAGAGTGGAGCAGTGAGAAATAGAACCAAATCTTAAAACATCTCCTCCCACCCCTTCCTTCTTCAGTGAGCTTAACTTCCCTCCCGATCTCTCCCTGCTCCCCCCAGCAGCACAGGAGGATGGGGATGGGGATTATGGTCAGTTGGTCACACATTGGTTCAGCCGCTCCTTCCTCCTCAGGGGGAGGACTCTGCCCCTGCTCCAGCATGGGATCCCTCTCATGGAAGACAGTCCTTATCAAACTTCTCCAACCTTCCCACGGGCTACAGTCCTTCACTTACTGCTCCCATGTGTCTCTCCCACAGGGTGCAGACCTTCAGGAACAGACTGCTCCACTGTGGGTCTTCTACAGGGTCACAAGTCCTGCCAGCAAACTTGCTTCAGCGTGGGCTCCTCTCTCCATGGATCCACAGGTCCTGCCAGGAGCTTGCTCCAGTGCAGGCTTCCCACAGGATTACAGTCTCCTTCAGGTGTCTCCACCTGATCAGGCTTGGGGTCCTCCATGGGCTGCAGGTGGAATCTATACACCCTATCATCCCTTCTCCATGGGCTACAGGGGAATCTCTGCTCTGGCACCTGGAGCATCTCCTCCTCCTTCTTCTTCACTGATCTTGGTGCCCGCAGAGTTTCTCACATCTTCTAGCTCCTCTCTCTTGCTGCAAAAGCTCCCATGTGTGGTTTTTGTTGTTTCTTTTTCCTTCTTAAATATGTCATCACAGAGGCATGATAACCGTCGACTCTTGGCCAGAGGCGGATCTGTCTTGGAGTCAGCTGACTTTGGCTCTATCAGACATAGGAGAAGCTTCTAGCAGCTTGCAGAAGCTGCCACCCCTGTGGCCCTCCACTACCAAAACCTTGCCACGCAAACCCAGAAGAAATGGTAAGATCAGCTGGGATGCAGGTGCAATGAAGGAATTGGTCATATTTAATGCAATGTAAGTAAAATACAGGTTCTTAAGTCTGAATTCTAATTAAATATTTTTCACTTGACTTCAGCCTTAACCTAGCAGATCCTCACTTCCACGAGCATCTTGGCATTCCTCTTACCAAGTGTAGGCATTTTTGTCTGCATTACTCATCTAGTCTCACTTTACACTCTGTTGAAATAAACAGATACTTCTAGGTCACATTTGTCTCATTGTAAGATTCGTGTTTAAAATAGATCAGATTAATCACACTCCAGAGACATCCATTTCTCTTCATTGATTGTAAAAGGAGCCTAAATGTCGAATGTTAGGGGAGATAGAGTCTGGCCCTCAGGTCCTTGCAGCAAAGGGTGGTGCCATGCAGGAACTGTTCAGCAAGCACCGAGTTAGATTTATTGTCTACCAGGGCAATTTCTAACAGTTCTAGAAACCAAGTAATCAAGTTAGTGTAGTCTCCTGACTACACTCTTTTACTTGCCGGTATTCCCGCATTTGGAGTGAATATTTGGCATTGGCTTGGTCACTGCCCGGAACTGCAGTGCTGTTATCAAAATAATCTCCAGTTTTCACTTGCAGGTGCTCCAGGTGTTGGAAGCTATGCTGACATTCATGATGGACTTTTTTAAGCTTCTGGTTTGCAAGTTCAGGTCTAGAACATTTATGTAGACTTTCAGGCTTCTTTCACAGGGACACTTAGACAGCAAAGCTGTTTCTATGCCAAGTAAGAAGTGAACTACAAAGGAATCAGAAGTCACCTGCACACCAAACTTTGAGCAGAGAGTCACAGTCAAGTTGTGGGGTAAATGTCAGAAAGAATCTCCAAAGATAACAAAGATAGGAACTGCTGGACATAAATGCCTGTCAGGGATCTGTAGAGCACATGCCCAGAAACCATCGCAGAATAAGCACAGCAGCCTAACTACCTCAGGACAGCAGTCATATGGACAACAGGTGACAAGCAACTGTAGGGTTAGAATGAAAGACCTGGAAAAAGAAAAGGTGAAGAGATCTATGTACACACATAGACTTGTCGGATTCCCTTTTCCTGGCACTGCTGGCCATGAAACATGCCTCCAGAGTTCGTCACAGTCCACAACACACAAACATGTCCTGCATCTCTCTCATGTGGTACTCCTACATCTCTGTCTGGAATTAATCAAATATCTCTGAGTTAAGAAACTAAATTCCTGACAAGCAAAGATATCTAGAGGCTGCGTCCCAGCCATTATTTGCCTCCAACACTTGATAAGTCTCTTTAGAGCCAAGAAAGACATTCTTTAGTTTTGGAAGTGATGAAAATTCATAAAATAGACGTATTTCAAATAAAAAGTTTAGCATTCTGCAAGTCAATGTTTTCCTTGTGATGGACCAATGATGAGGGACTGATTCTTCAAGCACAGTAAGTCTTTCACCTTCACAGTCATGTTTGTGGAAGAAATAAAGTCTGAACTGTATTTTCCATTCTTTGAAATGCCTTTTATTTTCTTCTCTGAATAATGAAATTCAGAATATGGCAGACTACTATCTGAATCTGCATTGCAAGGAAAAAATCAAACTATTACAGAAAGACAGAACAATACCTGTTTTTAAATACATTGACTTTAAAGACTTCTTCATAGGTATAAGTCAGGCATTGGAACGAGCTCCCCAGGGAGTGGGTGGAGTCACCAACCCTGGAGGTGTTCACAAACCAAAAAAATCATGTAGATGTGACGCTTTGGGACATGGTTTAGTAGACATGGTGGTGTTGGATTGACGGTTGGACTTGATGATCTTAGAGGTCTTTTCCTATCTTAGACATTCTATGATTCTAAGAAATTTCCACAGGCTTTGAAAATTACCTTCCACTGATTTTTCTTCTCAGTACAAAACTTTAAGAGACTCGTTATTCTATTGTTTGTTTGGGGGTGTAGTGGGGTTTTTTGTTTTGTTTTGTTTTTTTTTCCTGAAGGAAAATACCTTTACTTTTTTTGTAAGACTTTTATGTCTTTGGTTCTCCTTTGAATTTTTCTGATTTTTTTTCTAGTCACTGGTTCTTGTTATTTCTTTGCTGACTTGCTGAAAGTACATTTTCACTTACTTGTAGTTCTCTCTTATAATTAGTTGAGAATTTACACACATTTAGACTTCACACTTTTAGTCCACAGAATAATTTTGTGACTCCTATACTTGTTCTTCCATTTTTTTAACATCTGATAAAAAACACTGACAGGAAAACTCTTCCAAAAGTGTTAGTCGTGATTAATTCACCACCTCCTTGATTTGCTGTATGAGAATTTCAGAAGCTTTTTGGCCACAGCAGCATTTCACTTTGAGCTGATTTTTCAGTACTGCCCACATAGCCTTTTAGCATCAGGGCTTTTCAGACCACCTTTATGTAGCAGTAGAGAATGTGGCGGTGCAGTGATTCCCTTGTTAGAGGTACACAGCTTTGCCATCCTAATAACTCTAGGCTGCTCAGTGATATGCCTTTCTAGTGTAAACCTGTCCCTCACTACTATTTACCATTTTTTTGCCTGTCACCTACTATTTTATTTTTTTTCAGGGGTAATTTCAGTGTCAGATTGAATACCAGCTCCTCTGAAAACATTATCATTCAGTGATGAGTCCTCATTGACAGCTACTTTGGAAGATCCATCACTTTTTATTACATTTAGCATGTGCTTTATTTTGATACAGTATAAAAGTAATTTTTAAAAAGCTCAATGTCATATGGTTTAAGTAAAAAATTTTACCAAAATCTAAACATATTCAGCCTGCAACAATATCTTTATCAACTAAACATGTAATTCCATAAAAGAATTAAAGCAGGTTTGTTTGACAAGGTTTATTTTCCATAAAACCATTTTGACTGACATTAATTATATCACTATCCTCTGATTCTTTATTAACTGGTTACTGTATTACCTCTTTTATTATTTTGTCCAGATGGGTGTCAGGCTAACTAAACAGACTGTAAATACCTTGGTTATCCTTCCTGCCCTTTCTGCAGTCTGGCACATTCATGGCACTGTTCTTTTATTCTGGAATATTACAGATATCTGAAGGATATTAAAAATTAGCATAACTGGGAAACTTTTTTTTAAACTGGGTCTGATGTTTATGCTTAACAGCTGTTAAAACCTCTTCAGTTTCTAGTAGGCTGGAATATACTACATCGTCTTCTTAAAGGTAAATATAACATCCTATTTATTTCTCCATGCAGTGCAGACATGTTTATCAAACACATCTGCCAGATCTGCATCAATTTTTAACAATTTCACCATTTCTATTTTGTACACCTGAAACAATGCCGGATTTTTTTTTTCTGTTCTGCTTTAGAAAATAACTTTTCTTTGTGGTTAATAATCAGCAACATCTTTAGTGTTTTGGGGTTTTTTAATCAGCTTTCTACTCTTCATAACTTTTACAGTATTTTGCTTCTTGTTTTCCAGTTCCTCCTTTGTTACACGTTGCATTTTTAATTTTTTATGAATGCCTTCATAGCACCATTGAATGAAGTTTGAATGTACTAGCAACTGGCTCTTTTTTGTCACTGTGCTGCTGTGTTCCTGGCTGTAATGAGTGTGGCTCCACAGAGACTGCTGCTTGTGAAGTATCATTTAGCAAATGGCAGAGCACAGGATGAAGAAGTGTCAAGACTTACTCTGTGGAAAACATGATGGCACTTAAATTTTTTAACCCATTGGTTAATTAAACATCATCTTTTGTCATTCTTGGATGATCATGTCATAACTTTTCATAGTTAAAAGACAATGTGCAAAAATTCTAAAAAAAACCTTCTTCCTGGCAGAGTACTGTGAGTATTTAATTTAAACTTGGTTTTGTAATATATCTTTCTGTATGATCTAGAATCTAAGAATCTTTGATACTCCAAATGCTTATGATTAAATCGTCACTCTACTGAAGCCTTCTTTTT
>VWZZ01004526.1:137349-147691 GCA_013399095.1 Psophia crepitans | reverse complement strand
TTTTTTTTTTTTTTAATTAGTCATTATGTTTGAATGGCTGTAAAATCATTACCAAAGATCCATACTTTCAATAGAATGTATGTGTGTATTATGGCAGGGAACTTGGGAAAGCTACTACTGAATTAATCTTCCTTAACAGTCCAAATTCTGTGCACCCTGTGGTAATTTCAAGAAAGAGTTAAAGTCAGTTTAAAATAAAAGAGCAGCTTGATTCAAACTGAAAAATTCAATTGCAGTGAAACAACTGTAAAAAAAAAAAGCAAAGCAAAAAAATAAAAAGCACAGGCCTTTAAAAGCCCCTCAATTCATATTAAAACATTTGTCTTCCTTACCTGAAATCTTTGATTCCATTTGAAGAGAAGACATGTTCCAGTTTAAACCTTCCTATTTATTTATTCATATTTTTTTAATGTTGAGAAGGCTATGAATCGCTTCTGAATTATGGCATTTTCAATTTTATACTCCTGGTGCAGACCATCAATGAGAATACCTCATGCTTTGAAATATTAATCTACTTTTTTTAAAAAAATATATTTAAGCTTCTCACTTGTGTCTCTTAGTAGTCTATATAAATGTATACATAATACACATGTACACATATGTATACTTTATGTATATACAGTAAAAGTACTGCAGACAGATTAAGAAAATTCCTCATGTACTGACCTAGAACCTGTCAGTCCAGGAAAACCATACCTTTACAGTTCATCTGCACTCTCCTGGATCTTTCTGACCTTTCCTGACCAAGAACTATACTCTCATGTCACAAGGTAATTTATTTTCATAATAGTTTAAGGACTCATCGAACACACACACAAAAATTGATTAGATCTAAAATTCCCATTATTTATTATTACAATAATTTCCATTAACAGAGAAACTTTCATCCAGATAGATTCAAAAGCACTTTACGAATTATATCTATCAGGAACACTCAGCCATTCATGAGTGGAAAGGTTCAGCTCCTGCTAACCCTTTAAACTACATACCAAATTATGGAGATGGAAAACAAAACGAGTTTGTGAAAATAAGTTTTTAACTAAATAAGGAGGAATTTACTTCAAACAGCCCCTTCCTAAATTTCTGTAAAAATTTCAAATACCCAAGAAGTCACCTAGGATGAAAATATGTCCTGTCAGGCTGGACTCCTCCCACCATAAATGTGAATCTTCTCCTGGGTACTTCTGTCATCTCTCAAAATGCACCTGACCATCTTTAGAAGTTTATCATTCATGGTCTAAGCAGGTGTAATTTTTTTTGACTCATGAGCTCTGACAGGGATATGTTCCTAAAAGGTGCGGGAAAGCATGCTTTGCCAAGAGTTTAAGTCTTTTTATAGGTTGTAAGTGTTCTACTAGTGTCATGTACCAAGGGACAGTCACAAATTATTATTTTCACCCAGGCCAAGACCTGTAGGCTCCTTCAGAGGGTAGATTCTTACTTACATTAAATTCCTGTTATGCAAAACCAGTAGAGGACCCAGTCCCCAGTCAGGTCTCAGAAATATGTGCCACGCTAATGGCTAATGTATGGAAATAAATCCATTCATGATTAGAAAATTAACACTGAAACAGCTAACTGCAAAAAAAAATATATTTTTTTTCTGCTTAGCTCTACATCATTGACAGCCACTAGCAATTCTATTCGTTTCTTTCATTAGAGATGTTTTATTCAATGTGTATTATCAAGCAGAAAGCATCACTAGTCTTAGAAAAGTGACAAATGAGGATGTATAAAACTCCTACTGCACAGGCACTAAACAAGAATGTATTAAAAAAGAAGGAAAGTTAGCAAAGTCTTTTCATGAAAAATTTATGCTTGTCAATTTGATGAAGTTATCTCAAAACCAGCAATGTTCAGGCTTTCTCCAGTTCAGAAAAGCTAACACAGAATGACTGTGAGGGAAAATAAAATAAAAGCAATTTTTAAAAGAAGCCAATTTGAAACAGGAGACCAGTTACAGAACAATGTTCATGAACAGCGGGGAAATAATTGCTCAAGGTCTATAAAGCAGCTCCCCTGACTAGAAGCTGTATATCTGTCAGTTGCTAACTAAAGTTTCTTTAGTGGATGGGCAACTGCAGCATGTTTCTGCTTTGAGTATGGCAAGATTTAGCACCTGTAGCTGTGAGCTTTAATGATGATTTCAAGAGAGAAACTCTTGGGAATGGAGACTGAAGGGGCCTTGATCTCTTAGTAATGTTTCTTACAAAACAGCATTTAAGCATCATGGAAAAGTATAACATTTGTGTTTTCAATTCCATCAGTAAAAGAAAAATCAGTCATTTTGACAAAGATTCTTGCATTTGTCACACCTCTAAATTTGTTAAACATGAAAGGACAATCTCTTTGTTTCTCATGAACACCACTACTCCTATGCAAAGACATGGATGTATGCATACGCAGAAGACTAGTGGAAGACATGAACATAGACAAACGACAGCAGAAATAAGCTTTTATGAAAGAAATGATGGTACAGACTATTTTGCACTGGAAACACTCTATGGGTCAGATTAAGAAGTCCTGAAACAGCAAGGGTAATGGTATTGATTTGGAAGGAATGTCTGGTTAATTTTTCACAAGGCGTAGATTCCTCAAAAATCAATAACTTTCTGCTGTATCTTTATTCTTCTGAATAAACTGTGTCTGTCTAAGAAACTTGATTCCTAAGCTCAGTTAGATTCATAAAACATTCACAGACATACACAGCACAAAAGAAACACAAGCTTTCCCAAGCAGAAGTGAGCATTTGACCCCAAGGCAGGACAAAGTGAATTATTCTTCCTTGATGTAGTGTTGTCCTTGCACAGATGTGATTTCTTTTTTTTCTTTAGCGTTATAATTTATTCTTGTTGACAATATACAAGCATCTACTGAGAAATTCTTTTAGAAGCTTCCCTTAGTCCCATGAATATTGCATTTACCTGATCACACTTTACGTTTTTAAAGCATCTGAAAGACAACTACTCTTACAAATGATACAAGCAGGAATGCACGTGGCACATTCCTGCTACAGGAGGTTCACAAATGCGCTTTGAAGGAGAGATATCACAGATGGAAGAACAACAAAAGACAGAAATTGTGAGAGATCAATGTAAAATCAAGGAATTTTACCTAGAGGAGACTGGAGCAAACTCCACCTTGAGACTGGAGCAATCCACCTCTGCGAAACCTAGTTGTGCTATGTTAGCTACTAAGTTAATCTTTCTGTGCCTGATCTGTTTAGCTCCATTGATTACAAAACACCTAGGGAAATACATCTCTTGAGATAAGCGCTTGCATCCGCATGTCTGAAACTAAACCATGTAAATACCTTTTTCTTTGGAAAGCTGCTGACTATGACTACACAGCCATATTATGCAACTCCTGATCTCAGTTACAGTTTTCCAAGTGTATTAAATTTGCCTTTGCATCATACAATTTACTCTCTGCTAAGCTGGCCTCCAAGCAGATTTTGTGTCGTGCCAGGTAGACATAAAATCTAATCAAGCTTCAGCTCATATGAAAGCCCATAGACCAGAGTTGCACCCTGAGTAGGAGCCTTTGCTAATCACATGAAAGTCAGTCATGCAGTAGTCACTGCCGTTATTCTTCTTGAAGACAGTGAATTAAATGACTTGTGAACAGCACTCCCCTTTCCTCCTGAATCTGCCTGTCCCTTGCACCTCAGAGTCAGTCTATTACAGTCGTGAGTGAAAATGCTGGCAGATGGGACAATTTCACAGCAACGGAGCTAATTTTCTGCAACAATTTTGATGTCTTATCCCCCCCCCCCAATTTGTTTTTTAAATGTTTTGCAGATATTCATATATATTTGGTTCCTTTTGTTGTAAAAAAACTATCTAGAAGGTCTGTAACCAATTTGCTATGGCAGTAGGGAGAAAGGAGAAGTAGTTAATTAGCACTACAATAACAACCGTTCCTTCAGACATTGAGCAATGAAGCAGGGGACTGGGATGCAGACCTGCAGTAGTAGATGTCACCTTGACCACTGTTACTTAACCTTCGTATCTGCACAGGCACAAACACATCCTTGTAGACACACTGCATGTTACAACATACTTTGAAGCTTGAGAGCAGAGTCATGTAGCTACAGCAAACTTGGAGAATGCTAAAGCAATTGTAAACTTAAGCAGATTTTTTTTTTTTTTCCTACAGAATCAATGACAGAAAGGGTATAAAAGCCTGGATACATCCTCAGACTTTCCTATCATAAAATTATTTCTGATGAAATGTTGCAGCAGTGAAGACATATAACCTTAGCAGGAGAGATGACTGTGGTTACAGAAATTTCCAACAGACCTCACCATTGGTCAGAACATTAAAAAAATTAATTCTAAACTATATAGACTTATTTGCTGGGTTGGTTTTCTTCTTCCTTTTTTTGGTGGATTTTTTTTTCTGTTTTTGTTCCCCCCGTTCAACAGCTTGCAGGGGAAGAAAAAAACCACATTAATGTCACTTTCACACACACATCCCTGATTCTGATCTTTCAAATTTTACATCACAAATTTAATAACCTTTTAAAAAATTCTCTGTGAATGTGGAACCGAGAAATATAACTAACCCTATTGATTATCACCTCAATGTTTACAGTTATCCTGCTCAGGTAGTTTCTCAAGGACAAACTATAATGGTTAGGAACAGTAGTGTGCACAAGCACTGAAGCACGTCCACTATCTGTCTGGAGGGCATTTGTAACTAAGTAAATTCTACAATACTGCAAAAGTTGCTCAAAATCTTACAATATTAGATTTTCTTATGAGCTGCCTGTAATCGCCTAAACCTGATCTCACTTGAGTTACATTGGGAAACAGCCTTTCTCACAGTTAGGTGGCACAGCGTTCCCACTTGCATCCGTGCACAGGGCAATAAACTGACTCTGCATCCTACTGCTATCATTAAAGAAAAGTCCTACCACAGGTAAGCCATTCCGATATATTTTTATTTAATCATGAGAGCTAAAATTCCATGACAGTTTCTAATTGTGATGTTTCAAATAAATTTAGGATATTGCACTGATTGTGGGAAAAAACCCTTTGCATTCCTACTTCTTAATGACAAAGTCATGAAAACAGCTTTATACACAAAGGTACCAAATTCCCTGTGGAATAACATTAGTTCCTAGTAATCTACTTTATCCCAGATAAAAGATCTCTGACCTCCATAGTTCTGTATTATGGATGAATTTGAACTTAGGAGTAAAATTGCCACAAGTCTTACTTGTTTCAAGATGGAATGAAGACAAGGCCAGTCAAAACCCACAAAGTTTCCCTTGGTTTAATGTAAAGTCCTCAAGCTTCCTGTAGTTTTCATGACAGCACATACATCAGCCTAGAATTAGCAAAAAGAGGATCCACATTTTTGCCCTTCAGTAACTTCTGCTGTACTTTGTGCTTAGAGGAAAATTCATGTTACCCTAAGCTTACATTATGAACATTTTACAGCAATCTACTGAGAATAACCAGAGTGTATATTACAAAAAAATCGTACTATCATATTTTTTATTACTGTATGTATTTTTCCTATACTTTTTCCGAGTACCATTTGAAATCTCTCATTGTATGAAAGATTATGTCTTTGAATTTCAAATAAGAGAGGAAAATGTATTTTCAAACTCTAATTTGTTCATAACCATTGTCATTGAACAAAGACAAAGCTAGTTTTTAAACCATGTTCTATAATAACAATAGGAACAAGGAAAACATATGCTGAATGCATAAGCAAAATGCCAACGACTGGAAGATTAAGACTTTCTCTTGACTTCACGCAAAACATTCCACAGCTGGTATTTCAGCAGAATCACGCTCAGTTCAAAACCTTGGTGCCAAGGAAAATGTTTCATTTTAACAGCTTTTCTCTTTATCGGGTGTTTATTTTAGAGTACAGAAGGGTTTATGGAGAGTATTTTGGTTCTAAGTGTGTAAGGAAGAAACCGATTTCTTTAACAGACTTGCCCAATTAATTTTTTTTCTTCCCTCAAGTAAATTAGCTTTATTTTCTTTTCTAAAAGGAGGAGCACATTGGGTGCAGCAGTCAAAGGACATGGAAAAGGTCAACTTTTGTTGCTCATGGCCAAATTCATCAAGTATAGCACATACTGGACTTGGAAATCAATAGTCCCCCTTCCGCCTGTTCAATCCTTCCTCCCGTTGGCTTCCCCTGATCCTGTCCATTCCAAATCCACTACAGTGCTGTCTCTCATGTCTTATATCCAGTTTGACTATCAAAAGCAAACAAAATTCATAGAATCATAGAATCATAGAATGGTTTGGGTTGGAAGGGACCACAAGGATCATCTAGTTCCAACCTCTCTGCCAAGGGCAGGGACACCCTAAACTAGGCCAGATTGCCCAAAGCCCCATCCAACCTGGCCTTGAACACTGCCAGGGATGGGGCCTCCACAGCTTCACTGGACAACCTGTGCCACCACCCTCACAGTAAAGAATTTCTTCCTAAAATCCTACTTTGAGCACTGGAACAGGCTGCCCAGAGAGGTTGTGGAGTCTCCTTCTCTGGAGACATTCAAAACCCGACTGGACATGTTCCTGAGTGATGTGCTCTAGGTGGCCCTGCCTTGGCAGGGGGGGTTGGACTAGATCTTTCGAGGTCCCTTCCAACCCTTGTGATTCTGTGATTCTGTGATACTGTTCATTTTCTGAATCTTTTCCAAGTTGAAACTAGTGATGCTTCAGGGTGGTGCATGAGGCAGGATATGAGAAAGCTTCCATTCTGATGTTTAGCCAGTGCTCCAGCTTAGCAGTTATGGTAACAAGAGCTCCAGCTTTCAGAGCATCAACTGTTGACTCTAAGGAGGCCAGTGTTAGAACTCCATTGTTTTCTGTAGGATTGATATTTCACTCTGAGTTTATGGCTGAATAGTAAATATATCAAAACTGTTTTTCCCTACACATGGAGGTGATGTCTCAAGAGTTCTGAATCTTTTTGGTAGGAAAACCAAAAGAGTGTTTTTTCTATGGAATCTGTCATATAGGATACGTTATTCCTTGCAAGATATGTGAAAAATTGCGGCTTCTGCAAGTATTTGCAGACTGTTGTTATCTAGTTAAGAATCCTCTGGAAGCTACCCGGCACAGAAACTCCAGATTGGACATAACAGTGGTGGGAAGTTGCTACAGCTCTCCCTGTTTCCCTTCGTGCTCTCCCAAGAATTATTCTCTAGCTGATGTAAGGCACAGTGCTGGAGCTGGAAGAGGGACATTCAGTGCTTCAGTGCTGCAGTTTTGACCAGGAGAGCTTTTCTGGAGCACCCAGGAAATCCTTTAGGCATGCAAGAGCCAGAAATGACAGTGAGTAGCTGATACACCACAGGCAATATCACAAAGTTGCTCTTCTTGCCAGCGTCAGGTTTTGACTTCTTTTATTACTTCTAGCTGCATGCAATGTCAGAGAGTCTCTTGGGCAACATGGTACCAGTGACATATGAGGGGCCAACTTGGAGGCAGTTGCTTAAAACAAAATCATCCTCTGGAAATTCCTATAGTTACATTTATAAATGGGTCAATTTTATCATTTAGAAGGTCCCAGATGCATTAGAGGAAATGTAATTGTAAAGGACAGCTATACAAATGAATATCTGAAGAAACAGATATAGCCTGTGGGAGTGAAGGATCTGGCACAGGAAGATTAAACTTGAACTGAATACCAAAACATAACAAAGGAGAAATATGCTCCAAAACCACTTTGTGATGTATAAAACATTGATCAAGAATACACCCCTAAAAGTGTTTGGATTATTACCTGTGATAAATCAAGCTGGACCTCATGTTTATGAGCTTCAACTTTGTACAGCTTCCACAACAAATTCTGAATAAACCCTACAACTGTATTAGTTTGCTATTATCATTGCAATATTTCTAAAATGTAGCCTACTCATTTCTATTGCACTTCTAGATCCGGATAAGTGAAAAGTGCAGCCTTTTTATGATTTGCAGCACTCAGCCTTGTAGGAGATAAGCTACTATAGGCTCCTAATCTTCAGATATACATTAATTTATTATAGTTAATAACTACACTGATGAAAATGGTGTTCATGAAGCTAAGGTCTGAATATTAGCACCATTGTGCAGACAGAGGTCATACAGAGTTCTCAATAGCCCCTTTCAGTGCACCTTAATCCATACTTAATCCCCTGGCTATTATAGGCCTACAGTTTTCACACATTGCTCTGCCAACATACATCAATCCTGGTCTGTGAAGCGTCCCCTGTTATTCCTGTTCCACACCTTTCTTTAGGAGAAACATGTATGTCATTCTTAATGGTATAGTGAAATCTGTAATGTGGATAAACTGCACCCAGGGGATCAAATTGAAGCCATTAAAATTATTTTCACTATGGGTCCTAATGCAGAATTGGAGCACTAATCTCCAGAGATAAAGGGCATACAACCGATTTACTGCTTTAGCCCCCACTTTTAGCTCTGATTTTATTATTTGTTTGCTCTGTAACTTTCATCTATTTCCTAGACCCTTGAGCATTCAGAAAGTCTTGGCAACAGAACTGCATTCAAACTTCCTGTGTCTGGCTGATAGCTCTGAAGTGTTCAGAACATACCTTCATCACCCAGACCGGAATTAACTGACTCTTTGTAGGACTGATTATATTGATATGAAATAGGCTATTATACAGTAGGAATACAGCATTTAAAAACCTTGTGGAATGGACACAATGCTCACTGGCTTCGTATTGATTTCTCTAAGCAGGAATTATGATCAAAAACTGATTTCAAGCTGAGTTAAGTTTCACTAAGACTGAATAAAGCTTTCTATTAGTTCAACTACTACACACCAAAGAGCAAGATAGCATTCAAAGAATGGCAGCTTGTTCAGAGTGATTTCTAGATCACTGAGATTCTCTTAAAAACAGCTCGTAGGTTTTACCAATATGCATAAAAGAAAAACTCAAAGCTCGGTACACTGCTTTATAGGGATTCTTTTGCTCCTTAAAGCTGGAAATTTTGGTTTTCATTACTTCTTGTTAGTGCAATAGGTGGAAGAATATAGATATTATGTGCTTTTCTTTGCCTGTCTATATTCTTTCTTCTACATATGAATTAAGAGATTTAAAATATTTAGAATATCTAAATTAGAGAGGCTGTTAAAAGAGAAAAAGTGTCATTTTTCATATGGTTGAAGTCTGGCAACAAATTCAATGACTTCACTACATCCTTAAGGGATACTGACTGTGAAGAGCAAACACATCTGAAGACAGGTTTTGAAACATTGAATAAATCATGGTCTCCTGAAACAGTGGACATAAACTGTGTTGATGGTTCACTGAAAAATGTTTCAGTGACCATTTAATATAAGAAATGCTATTTTCCTCCCTTTCTGTTTGTCTTGGATGGAACATGTAAGGACTAGGAAATTGATTAGTGGTTTGGGAGAACTTGCAAGAAGAAAGCAAAGTGGAGAAAAAGGTAGAGCAAAGGAGCTGCAGTTCCTCTCAGTCACCGCAAGAGACATGCTGTGACCCGTTTGACTTTCCAGATATCTACAATAGCATGATCTTATTGTCAACAAATACCAGCATATAAAGTACAGCATGTGGTTATGGGAACAAAACCCTGTAATGGCTAGACAGAGTTGATCTTGGTACAGAAATGTTCAGGGTAAAATCCGAAATTATGTGATTGTAATTGTATCATAAAAGATGTACTGAATCTAAAATATCTCCTCTATAAATTTCTGCTTTGGACCAAACCAATTTTTTTCTTCTGAAGCATAGGTAACGTACCCAAAGTTTTGATTCTTACTGTAAACAAGGCTACTGCTAGTCAGAACATGTCAATCTTTCATCAACAGCAATTTAATTACTTCACAGGTCATAACAAAGCACAACCCTCTTCCAGTCTATAGGTGAATGAAAATAAAGTTGCATCTACAGAAAGATAAGTTAATTATATGCATCTAAATCCTATATGTGAAAATGCTTATGCTCTTAAGTATGCATAAGACCTCATGGCTCTCTACATCTTCCTGAGGAAGGGAAGTTGAGAGGGAGGTTCAATCTCTTCTCCCAGGTATCCAAAGATAGGACATGTCGGAATGCTTCAAAGCTGCACCAGGGGAGGTTTAGACTGAACATTAGGAAGCATTTCTTTACCAAGAGAGTCATCAAACCCTGAAACAGGCTTCCTAGACAGGTGGTCGATGCTGCAAGCCTTTCAATGTTTAAGAGGCATTTGGACATGCTTTTAACTTTTGGTCAGCCCTGAATTGGTCAAATAGTTGGGCTGTGATCTTTGCAGGTCCCTTTCAATGGAAAAATCGTCTCCTCTCCTCTCCTCTCCTCTCCTCTCCTCTCCTCTCCTCTCCTCTC
>VWZZ01004526.1:87408-137214 GCA_013399095.1 Psophia crepitans | reverse complement strand
TGCCTTTCTCTTCTCCGCTCCTCTCCTCTCCTCTCCTCTCCTCTCCTCTCCTCTCCTCTCCGTCTTCTTTTTCCTCTCTGTTGGAGAAGTTCCTAATATATCCATATTTCTTTAAGTATTAAAAAAATATTTATGTGCACTTAACTTTTTATGTGTATTATTGACTGAAACCCTCTAGTTTACTTAACTACATAAAAGTTAAAGACTCAAGAAGCAGCAAGACATGATTCTTTATACTGAGTGTCAGACAGCTAGGAACATAAGATGCATGTTTAGCTGGACAATGGCCTTTTTTTCATGGAAACTCAGTGAATGAAAGCTGACCAAGAGAAATAAAAGTGTTTAAGAAAAAAAAACCCACAACAAATCACAAACCCAAGACAGGGTTTGGGAAACAGCAAACAGTTTATGAAATCCTGAGTCTGATAGAGGGAAAGGTATTGGGCAAGTTAACTGTGAAGTTGTTATCACAGGTCTTTGTGCAATTTCAAGTCTACTTTCTGTAGAACAGCTGTTATTGAACTGATCAATGGCAAACAGGCCAGAAGGGACCACTGTAGAATCTAATCTGGTTGCCTCTGCACTTAGTGTACAATTTTACGTTGATATTCCTTGACACAGACCCTTGTGTACTGTTTAATGAACTGAGTGAAAGCAAGGTAAATCTGAGGACCTGCCAATTTTAGGAAGGAGTGAAATTAATAGATTTAGGGTAGTAATTAGAAGTTGTTATTTGTCACGAAAGAAATAAAGGTCTGAATCATCTTCTAATAGGAAAGAATAGAGAAAAAACCCTCTTCCAAACCATCTGTAGGCAATATAATATGACATTATGAATTACATGTATGAGGCACTATGAAATAATTGCCTGCTTTTATGGGAATTAGATTCACTGACCTTGGAGGTTCTTGCAGATCTTATATTTTGTGTCTGTCTTTTTGATCACAATAGTGGGAAGGGTGCTCATGCCTTCAATCCTTGTCTGGGACTGAAACTCACTTTATCTTCATTAAACAATCATTGAACTCTATCATTTGATATTTTTTCACTTCTCTGTGGACTGATTTTTCATGTGTGCACCTCTTTGTTTTTAATTCATGCTTTAGCAAAAGTTTTCTAATCAATTCCATGTTTTTCATGCAAGTTTTTCATGTTTTGCAACCTAAAGTTTAGATTTAATAATATTTGGGTCAGGTTTCTAAACTTACACAGACCAAGTAGATTCAGAATCAGACATTAGAGCACTTGGGCACTTGGCGACTCTAGAAACTTCATAGTACAGGTACATGCGTTTTAACCAAGTCTGAAACACACAACAAAGATGATACGATTGAAGGGTTTTACATAGCAACTTTGCTATGTCATATTGGTAGCACAGTAGCAGCCAAGTAAATATGGATGCATAAGAGAGTATGCTGCCAGAGCATTGTATATCAAATTAATGGCCCTATTTATAACTTGCATTAAATTTTCCATTGTCTTGAGTTAAGACCGGAGGCTACTTTTTTTAAGTTGATATGGAGTGTTCCTTTTTTTCAACTTCCTCTCTCAGTCCAGAGATTAAGCACCACATTTTGAGCTGGAATAAATTGTTATCACCCTTCTGAAGGCAATGAAACAATTCCAATTTACACTAACTGAAGATTTATCCAAACAAAATGAAGAGTCTGATCCCTAAAGGGAAGTAGGTACACAGCTTCTCTGACTACAGTGATAGCTGGGAGGGTGAGAACATTTTGGGATTTAGGCAGAGGTGGCTCATTCGTACAACTTCTGTAATTAGTGGTGAAATCTTATTTCCATATGTTAGAGAAAGCTGTCCTTGTAGGATCATACACAAGTTGCCAGGCTATAAAAGATAGGATACTAGCAATTTTAAATGAGTCACTTTCCCACATTGACAGTAAAAAATAAAACAAACACCAAACAAAACTCAAAAAACTAATCCTGAGTTTTAAGCTCAAGGAAAGTGTCTGTTCTTGCACAGTATTCACATCCTATATGCACTTAAATAGCAATGCCTAGCAGCAGTACAATTTAATAATTCATTATATCATACTATTACAGAACTGCTTTCTCCCATCTGCAAAGCTCTAGGTATCAGCACTGGAAATACCATGTGATATAAATGATCAAGAATATTGCATACGTAATAAAAAAGCACACAAAGAAAACAGTTCGGGACACTTAGTTGACTTCATATAGTTTCTCCCTTCACATAACAAACGTACCGAATAATCAAAATGGGTTTATAGGCCCTTAATGATGGCATGAAATCCCAGGGTCATTTATCCACAATCAAACAATGTGACCTTTACATAAACTTGAAGTCCTGACAGTCACAATGACTGCAGATCAGCTTACGGCATCACTGTACCACAGTAGCAGATGTTTGCAATTCTACTTGTTTCATCACCTCTCTAATGATGTGCAATTGTCTTGAGGGAGAAGCAAAAAGCCAACTTAATTTAAGGATCGAAAAAGTGTTTGTTTGAACAAATTAAGGGAAGATAGACAAAGCAGACAGTATGAGATCTCTAAATAAGGCAAACCTCAAGGGTTGAATTAGTTTGACTATATCTTTCATTAAGCTTACAAAAAAGTAGAGCTGTCAAAAGTACATAATAATGTGAATTAGTGTATCTATTCATGTTTTGGCTGTTTCATCTCAATCAATATTAACTTAATATTAAGTCAACATAAATCTAGCTGCTATTCTCAAACGTGTTTCATAGCTGCTTCCCTGCAATGAAGGATGCTTTCATTTTATGCTTCACATAGCACAAAGGGATGCATTTGCATCATACCTTCCTCATTTCACCTAACCTCCCAGCATTGTTATAATTTTGATGACTTTTTATCCTGTTTCCAGTGATACACAGCCCATAACTGTGCTCATGGACTAGAGGTGAGGGAAAATACATCAAGTTAACAGCAATTTTGTTACTGATTTCTAAGAAAGGAAAAGAATGGTGGAGGGGTGGGGAAGGAAAAAGGAAATCTTCTTTATGTAATTCCATTAGCATTTTTTAATTTTAATATTGTAGAAAGGCTTTTTTTTGTGAAAAAAGCATTTGCTGAATGATGTAGGAAAATATTCTGTTATAATTATATTCTGATATAATTTAAATTCAGTGGTTTGTGCTTTAAAATTTTTAATTCATTTTTTTCCCCCTTGCTGGTACCTTTCCTCCAGTAGTGTCTGTTCGCATATTGGGGATTATGCCTCGCAGAGGCATAAGTCTATGTAAACTTCTATTTCGATTTCTTATCAAGATGTAACCCAAGTTCAGGCATGTCAATGTTAAAAAAAAACAACAAACCAACAACAAAAAACTCACAGGAAAAAAAAAAACGAAAAAAAAAAAAACCAACTAAACTTCCTAAAGATAGATATTTATGATTCTGAAAATCTTAGAACCACAGCAGAAACAAAGTCAACTATCATTGAAAACAAGCAATCTGTTTTTCCAGGCCTCCAAATCCAATAGCCCTCTCTGCTTCTTGTTCCTTGTACAGCATAATCCCGCAAGGCGGCCAATGCCCTAGGTTCCACACCGCAGCATTTCACCTATGTGGGCCTCCGAGGACTGGAAATTCCACGTGAAGCTTTTCTGTACTCAGAAATATTTCCTCCTGGAATATCACGGTGGGAATTTGCTGGCAACTTCTTTTTGGAATACCAAAAATCAAACCAATGTTTGAGAAAGAACAGGTGTTGATAAGCTTTTTGAATTCAAAAACTGTTGACAAACTTTCTGAGCTTATTCTTCAAACATGAAATGACCTTTTACCAAATGGTCTACATAACTCCTTTCCACCCCTTACTCCTACAAATACATGTATTTAAAGTGTGCATGCACACACACACACAAACTCACACACAAATCTATAATGTTTCAATTAACATTCTTCAAGTCCCTTTTATATTTTGTGTTCTGATATTTACTTAAGATAGAGACATCTATGAAACAGAAGTCTAGCTAGGCCCTTCCAGACACTGAATTAGCATCAGGCCACCACATGAAAGCTGTAGGGCTTACTAAGTACATCTCCTCTGTCTCACCTCTACCTCTTCACAATGACTAAATCACTGCTTAAAATACTTTTATACTCAAAATTTTTAATACATGAGCGCAACAAATTAGAATAATTTAATGTGCCACAGAAAATGATGTTGTCAATGGTATAGCCTTCTGAAATAGCAGACGCTGACTTAAATTGCCACAGTTATCCTAGGAGGTAGACTTCACTGCTGGCTACAGAGAAAGGCTAAAAGACTGTAATGTCTTTGCCAGTCTAATCAGGGAGAGGGTAAAGGGTAAGGCAGAACTCTTTTCCTAACTGCAATTCTGGAAATGGGTCTTACTCTGACATAATATTAGTTTGATAAAAGTAGGTTTAATCATAATATAGTTCTAAAATAGTGAGCAAAACATACCAATCAGTCCAGTTGAGAATTTTCAGTACGAGCAGGTACCTAGAGATATCTTGCCTGTAGACTGACTGGGATTCTCGAAACACCTACAGTGTTCATGACTCAGGGAAAATATTTCTTGCCCTTCTTCAGCTCATTCACAAAAACCAGTCTTCTCCAAGAATAAGAAGTCATCAAGGACATCAGTTCCTTCTTTCAGTGGCAAAATAGACTACTTCTTCCAGTAACACATAATTCAATGCACTGATAAAGCCAATCCAATGCATGTGAATTTATACCTATGCCAGGCTTGGACAGATCATTTATAAAACAAGCCTATGATTGTAAAAAAGGACATTGCATTCTCATTTGTCTTTAAACTGTTTGAATGTTTGAGTGTTGCACTGAGTTCATGAATAGTCTGGCATTTCCACCCAACGTATTATGTGCATTAAAGTACCAACCCAGTACAATGCATAAATATGACTTTGAACACGTGAGTTGACTTTTTGAAGACATGTTAAACAGGACTGTTCAGAGAATAATTTTCCTGAAGTTTACACCTCTAATTTCCATTGAAACTGAGACAGCTATGAGCAAGTGACAACAATAAGCAGAGAAGGCCCCAAAGCTGCATGGAATGCTGTTGTTCTTGAGGGGTATTTTACCCTTCTTCAAATTTTAGGGCAACAAGTCACTCAAAGTCCATATTCTCATCAGCCTGATGTAATCGCAGCACTTTAGACTTGTGAATGCTGATATGCCAAAAAACCCCAACATTTCCTCTTTTGGCTCAAGGTGCTCATCAGCCATCTGGAACTGCTTCTCTACTCTCATCCATTATGTAAATGAGATGTAGGATTTGTTATGTTTCATCTACTGATACTAATACATTAATGTGAATGTTACAGCTTGAGCCCCTGAGAAGGAACTGGCTTCACATCACTCACTGGCTTGAGATCACATCCCATTACTTTTAATGGCCCTGTGACATCTAAGGTCACTTAACTTTTAATACAGCAGATTTCTGCGATGTCAATAAAATGGTAGCTACCCCTCCTTTATTTCCTTATCTTTCTTTTTCTCTCCTCAAGATATAATATTTCAGACCATTGCATATCTCATTTATTATATGAAACTAATTTCTCCATTTACCTTCATGCCTTTTTACTGTTTGAGGATAAAATAGCTGAAAAGTTCTTTCTCTATCCTAAAATAAAGTAAGGGGAAAGCAGGATTTAAAATATCAGGGTATTTGTTAACAGAATTAATAAGGAGATTTAAACAGGAGGTGACAAAGAGTTCTGTTCAATATTTCATCTGTCTTTGATTTTTGATACGTTACATGAAACAAATTCTCTCTGGTAATATCATACCTGTATAAACAGTCTACAGTCACTCTAGTGAGTAAGTTGAAATCAATGTGTAAATAAGCATTAGGGCTCTGTCCTTTAAAAGTGTGGTTTAAAAGTGCTGCAGACTCAGTCACATTTATAACTATGAAGTACCATGCAAGATTGAGCCCTGCCAGGATAGGACGGCAGAATTTAATGGAAACAGTAGGCATATTCCAATCCAGTACCATTTAACTTTTAAATGAAGACTTGTTACATGTCAGGGATTTAACATGCTTACTCAATATTCTAAACCACCTGTAATGTAAAAGAGGACAGAAAAGTATAAAGTGCAATTAAAATATGTCATTTAGCATGGATAATTTAAGTATGATTTTCCCGTATTAAAAAACTGCTTGCCAAATACAAAGTGGAAAAGAACTTTAAATGCAATATAAGTGAGCTTTATGCAGAGAACTATCTGACTAGAAAATATAACCAAATTGGTTTTTTAAGTTATGGAAACGCAGTGCGATCAGTCAAGAAAAGTAAAACATGCAGCTGTATTGAATGAGGTAAACATGCATGTTATTAATAAAGAATTTAAAAACTCTTCAAATTTTTCTTAGTCAAGTAACCCTTGACTACTTGAGTGATGCCAGGATCTTTAAAAGGAGTACTTAAATGAGAGGGGACAACAAGATGGGATTCCAGCAACTATTCCTTTGAAGATAACAGGCTTGAGTGACAGGACAAGGGGTAATGGGTTTAAACTAAAAGAGGGGAGATTTAGATTCGATGTTAGGAAGAAATTATTTACTGTGAGGGTGGTGAGGCACTGGGACAGGTTGCCCAGAGACATTGTGGAGGCCCCATCCCTGGAAGTGTTCAAGGCCAGGTTGGATGGGGCTTTGGGCAATCTGGTCTAGTATAGGGTGTCCCTGCCCATGGCAGGGGGATTTAAACTAGATGATCCTTGTGGTCCCTTCCAACCCAAACCATTCTGTGATTCTATGATTCTATGATCTCAGTTCATAATTTTTAACATTATATGAGGCTACAGTATAAGATGTTTCATGAATATCCCGTGATGATTTTCAAAGTGAAGGAACTAGTTGGATCAAAATTTGTCCACCCTGAGGCTGGTTCATAAGATTATAAATGATCAGATGTAATAATGTGCAGTTTGGGATTAGGGCAGATATAAACATATTCTTTCCATCTTTTGGGCTATACTTCCATTTTCTGGTTATATATCTGTATTTACTATCTTGAAAGAAATCATAATGTTTTCCTCAAAGTAAAATGGAGACAAAAATATATTTTTGCATTATACTTTTTGTCATAAACAATATTAACAGTTATTCATTTGCATTTTCAATTTAAACCCAGAATGAGAATGTTAGATAGAAAAAGTTTCTACAAGAAGGATCTCCTTTCACATCCTGGAAGAACAAATTCTCTTCACTGATATCAGCAATTGTAAACAAACTACACAATGAGATTATTCTGTAGGACTAGGTCTCATATGCCTTATGGTTGATTCAAGGATGGATTAGATGCTGGCATTTTTTTGCATATCCAGCACACCCATATTTCTTTACACCAATCTTCAGTTTAGCAGAGAAAGAGAGAGAGAGATGTTAGGAAACAGTATTTATTCCTGTTTGGTAAAGAGAGATTTTCTTGACTTTTAGCTCTGCTACTCTTTATCTGCTTTTTCACATTATTGCTGCACATTGTTATTTTCACGCTTTCTGAATTCAGTCACAGGGGTGGCATTTAGCTTCACGGCTAAACTATCAAATTCAGTATTGTTCTTTACTCAGCATATCCTATTTAGAGTTTGTTTGTGTGGCGGTATATGATATGCACTTGCTACCTGCAGCAATATCTAATTACGAGCACAGTTCTCCTCCCACAGAGTGCTGGAGACTTTTGAACAAATTATCCTTTAACATTGACATCAAATGAGCTTGCAAAATTTAAAGCAGAATTGGTTTCAGAGTTTTGCAAGGGAAAAAAAATGCTGGTTTTATTGCTGCTGTTTACTATGTTGTTATTTAGTGATGCTAAATGTCAGGTATGAAAAGTCACCAGTACCAATTAACAGTTTAATTAGAATTGCAAAGATATCGTGGAATTGTGCTCTTATTTCAGTCAGCTGCAAAAGTCTGCTACAGATCCAAATTAATTAAGAAATAAAATAAAAGGAAACTATTTTAAATACATTCTTAAAATTTGTCCTATTGAAGTTAAAATATACTGATTAATTCCTGACTGGAACATTTTATGGAACAACACATCCATAGAAACGGAAGATTACCAAATATCATGGCACAGCTGGAAAGAAACAGTCTAGTAACACAGTGGTTTGAAAGCAGGCTAATTTAATCAGAACCAGACTAATAGCTTTGAATTTCTGCAGCAAGTGCAGTTTTCAAAGTCAGATTAATCTCACTGAATTGAGGCTTGTATTGTACTTGTTCACAAAGAGAAACATTCATTAACCCAGATTCAGCTTGTAAGTTAGGTATAAAATCTATATATTTGAGAGCTGGGACATTATTTCAGTTTTGCAAAAGGAATTGGCTTTCCATTCTGCACTATATCATGAAACAGATTTTACCTGTGCCAATAACTATAGCGAACACAGGAAGTAAAAGCATTATTTTGTATGTCTCAGTTGTGTACCCCCAGTTTTCCATCTACTCACAGCGCAGGATGGGCTGTATTGGTCTATATTAGAAGTAGAGGATCAAGTACCAGCATCCTCCGAATCTCAAGTGCTCCCCATGCCGAAATGTGGGTTTGCCTCCAAGCTGTGGAGAATGGGCTGAGTTATGCTTGAAAGCCATGTAAACATAATCAGAAGGCGGCTGCTTTGCTTCCTTAGGTAAGTGAAATATATATTTTTAGTATTTATACATTTTTATTTGTTCTGTCAGGTTATAAACAATATCTTGTAACGAGCCATAGTGGGAGGCATTACACTAACTACTACTGACATCATTGTATGATCTTAATGATCTGTGTTAAAAGATTTGAGTGGTTTTCAGATCCAGTTACATAGAAGAGTTTTTTTGTCTATTTAGGAAGGTTTAATGAAAGATAAATTTAGAGCAGGAAAATTGAAAAGTTTCGTAATTTTCAAATGGGTTTAAAATTGTATAAAAATCCAGATTTTGTTTCTATATGCACGATGATGGTATGACTGTTCAATTTTAAAACAAAAAGAAAAGAAAGGGTGCAAGTACCAGTATGAAAATCTCAGAAGAATTGTTCTGAATTACTGATTCTGTCTAAAGATAGACAAGACAGGGAAAACAGTTTGTGAGGGAAGCAAATCCTAAAGCAGGTCCTAATGCAAACTGAGAAATCAGTTTCCAATGAAACAAGGTTGACTGCCTGCAGAACATAGGGGCAGATTTTTAAATTTTAAAAACTGCTAGAGAATATGCACTGGACTGAAGAAACCTCCCTGAAAGCATTCAGAAGCCTTTCTGGATGGATGGGACAAGGCGGAGTCTACATTTTCACACTTGTCAGTCTGCTCAGAACAGTGCGATGCCCAAACCGTGATAAACCCATTGCTTTTACGTGGAAAAGGCTCTCTACTCCGAGAAAATGAGTCTCTAACTTTTGTTTGGCCCTCATCTTGCTTTTCTAACTTAATTACAGATTCCTAATGAGGTTGACATATGTTGTAATTGGTGCATTTGCTACTAATAACAGTCCCTAAATCTATCTGGTCTTCTTCCAACAACCAAATTTTAAAGAAACTACTGGTAAAACAACTCATGGCTTGTGGAGCAGAACTTCTCTGGAGGGAAGGACAAGACTGGCTTCTCTTCCAGTGAAAAGAGCCTTTCAAAGTCATTTGTCCAAGAGTTGTCGGGGAGTTGTAAGTTACTTATTACAAAAACACAGATGTTGGGACTGGAAATTAATTTTGTGGCTTTGTTTGTCACCCTCTGAAATGGAATTAAACCAGTGCCCTGAAGTCTGTTCTCGGTAAAGACTAGTCTGTTTTTTTGTTTGCTTGTGTTTTCTTCCCTCATCAGCATCCACACAGTGTGAAAATGAAACATAGCCTCCCTGCTTCAGTGATGCTGAAATCCGCTGGTGGTCCTGCTTTCACAGAGTGGGAGGAGGCAAAGCTCTGGGTGTGTCGAAATCTATGGTAGACATGCCACTGGTTCCCCTTTAAGTGTTGCTACCTTTTGTTCAAACAACGCTGTTCATACAGTACAAAGGCAATTTCAAATGTCTGCATTCTGGTAATCAACATCAGTACACATCACAGCAGCTTGAACAAATTGGGTTTTTTTGGTACGTGACTCATTGCTGCAGGTGAGCAGTGCCCGAGAATGTACTGCCCCTAGACAGAGAGCTGCAGAGGGTGCCCCTACTTTGAAAATATCTCCTTCTCATTCTCTTTCTTTGCAAACACTACTAAACTGAAGATTATTAGCTGTATGAAATCCAGACAGGGAATTTCAAGCTGCTGACATTGTGGCATTGAATACACACAGCTCAGCAGCAAGATGCCAGCAGCAATCTGAAACAACCNNNTAATAACTACAGATTCAGAGCACTGGATGTGCAACCTCCCAAGGTTATTGAATAACAATCCTATTTCTGCTAATTGTAGATGCTCCTAGTTGTCTTATAATTAGTCACCATGGAGTTTTTATAAAGGTTATTGGGTTGAAAGTTACTGCTGTGATTTGTTTTAAGGAGGAAGGAAAATGCACACTCTCACATACACGTAGAGCAAAGGAAATTATCCTTCTACCACTCATTAGCGATAGTCACAGTTACCCCCGGCATTTTCCTGCGTACATTGATGCTCTGCATCCTCTGAGTGAGTATTGTGCTGAGAGAGGCTGGGACCTGAACATCTGTAACTCCCCTAAAGCCAGTTAAGTCAGTTCACTCCGCATGATCTGCAACGGCCACCTAACTTAAACACAACAGATACTCCTGGGTCTGGCGGGGAGAACATTAAATCTTTCCTCCAGCAGACAACGTGATGGTGCTTCCCGCTGCGGGCGAGCAAGCCTCTTGTCTCTACACTGTAAACTGCAAATGCCTGGAGAGCTCAGAGGTCCTCCTTAATCAGTGGTGATGTTTCTCATTTATTTGGTTTTAAATAAAAGTTTCACAACTTTGTGTGGTGATTCAACAATGGTGTGGTCAGCAAGCTGGCGTGACATCAGATTGACGCCGTCTGTTTCAGACTTCCCTCTAAAGGTCAAAGGAATGAGGCGTGAATAGATAAACAGGTTCATCAATAATAATATCTTTTATTTTCCAGACTGATGAGCCATAAGTCAGATTGTTAACACACTGTGATGTGTGGATGCAGGCAGGTTTTAATACCCATAAAGACAGCTGTATCTGCAACATGGGAAGCTTAAATTTTAGTTTAAATATTTTGAGAACGAATATTGAAATGACAGATTCCACAGTACTTCTACCATAATAAGCACTGAAAGCCATAACTGAAAAAGCACAGACTGGATTTGGGTCCCAACTGGTCTATTCTTTTACTGCTGAGGAAAAGTAGAGTTCAGCTCTGGCACTCTGTAGAAATCTGACAAAAGAAGTGCTGGCTGGGGGGACGCGTGCAGTGCTGCAGTAATGAATGCTCCGCACAGTCTCAGGGATGTGTCCTCGCTTTGACTGCTCAGATCCATGCAAACATATCGGCATCCGTCTAACACTGCCCCTGCCTTCACCAGTGACTGCATCACTTGCATTTTAATGCAGAGACCCTCTGCAGAGTTTGCCTAAGTAGTATGGAGCGTTTGTGTAAATGAGTTCAATTACGCTTCTGGTCCTTCCAAAGTCTCAGACTGAAAAAGTAGGATTTCTGGCTGAACAGCAGGAAACACAAAAGTTCTTTTATTCCAGTCAGGTAAGGCTCGGTGTTTTCAACACGTCCTGTTTGCAAAGGTCTGTGTCATGTGAATTAACATGAAGTTATCCAAACACAAAAGATCCATAGCCCTGCAATAATGTAATTCATTTCCTAAAACAACCAGAAAGCACCACACATTTGCCCAGTAGATAACTCAAGCTTCTTTTCCTATAGTATTCCATTATTAACAAGAAGATTTCTTCCCCAAACCACAAAAATTAAACTATTAGCACATTCTGCAAAATTCTCAGCTCACGTTTGTTAAACTAAACAAGTATATTTACAATTCCCAAATGGAAAGACTCTTAAAGCCACTTTTAGCAACGTATATATATATCTGTCATTTGAGGCAAAAAATTTTCATTGCCTAAGTCTATATTTTGACTTCAAAGGCTGCTATTTTGCATTCAGTTCCAGCACGCTCAGCTATTGTTTCCCCTATCGCATTGTTATCAGATGTTCTGCAGGTTGACAGTTATTACCGTGTGCCAAGAGAAAATGAAGTCAGCAGAGTTACATGTGCTTTTTCCGTGGCCGGCATGCATGATATCATCATAATCAGTGTATCATTCAACGGTCTTCTCACCTCCTTTCTGGGCAGATTTTGAAAACAAAATCAGTGTGTGTGACATTCTATTTTAAAAGTTACGTATTGCTGAGGCTACTTGTGATTCAATAAACTAACGTTCTGCTCCTGGCAAATGACCTGTGTCCCATGAAAGGATTTAAAAAGAAGAAAGAAGCTAGACTTGACTTCTTTCTTTCTTTTTTTTTTTTTTTTGACACCAAAGATACTGAATTTGTGTATGAAACCTCTTAGTTAATGTCTTTAGATTTTCTCACTTTTCTTTAATTCCAGGTATTTTTTTCTCCTGATCAAGTGATTTTTTTTTTCTCTGACATGACATTGCAATATTCTGACATGGCAATATATGTTGTAGTCCCTCTGCAGGAAGTTTGTGCATCTTTATACACGCATGAATATTTTATTAACTTTTAAATACATATTTAGACCAGAAATGTTATGTTAACATATTAACTTTAATTCTATATTTTGTATTTATATTTCTTTTTTATATATATACATGTTTATACACATATATTGTGATTTTGGAAAGACTATTTTCAGATTCTCAGCTTTCCTCACTACATACATGATTAGAAACTCTGTATGATTTCTTTTTAAATTAAATTATACATTATATACTGTCTGGAAGCTAAAAGGCATTATGAAAATATTAAATAATTTGAATCCCAAAATAGAACTATTCATTCTCGGTAATGAAAGTTCAAAGATGATTTTTCAACAAAGACTGAGTTTTCTCAAAACAAAAACCAAGCATAAAAGGAAAAAAAAATCAAATGCTTTCACTAAACCAAGACTTTTCTTTTTTTTTTTGAAATTGTTCTAGTTTTGGCTGGGATAGAGTTAATTCTCTTTCTAGTAGCTGGTATAGTGCTATGTTTTGGATTTAGCATGAGAATAATGTTGATAACACACTGAGGTTTTAAGTTGTTGCTAGGTAGTTGTAGTGCTTGCACTAAGTCAAGGATTTTTCAGCATTTCATCCCCTGCCAGGTACATGTAAATAATATCGAGCTGTAAACAACACTGAGTATGTGGATGTCATTTTTTTAGATTTCAGTAAAGCTTTCAATACTTTCACAGTATCCTTCTGGACAAAATGTCCAGCATACAGTTTGAGGAACACATAATGCGACGAGTGAGCAACTGGCTGACGGGTCACACTCAAGGGTCATAGTAAATGGAGTTACATCAGGCTGGCAGCCAGTCACTAGTGGCGTGCCCCTGGGCCTCATTTTAGGGCCAGTTCTTTTTAATGTTTTCATAAACGACCTGGATGTAGGACTAGAAGGTGTTGTGAGCAAGTTTCTGGATGACACCAAACTGGGAGGATCTGTTGATTCCATCAAGGGTGGAGAGGGCTTGCAGAGAGATCTGGACAGATTAGAGAACTGGGCAGTCACCAGTAGCATGAGGTTTAACAAGGGCAAGTGCTGGGTTTTGCACCTGGGAAGGGGCAAGCCTGGCTATACACACAGACTGGGCGATGAGACAGTGGAGACCAGCCATGCTGAAAGGGACTTAGGTGTCTTGGTCAACAACAAGTTGAACACGAGCCAGCAGTGTACCCAGGCTGCCAGGAAAGCCAACCGTATCCTGGGGTGCATCAAGCACGGCATTGCCAGCAGGTCTAGGGAGGCGATTGTCCCACTCTGCACTGCACTGGGGCAGCCTCACCTCAAGTACTGTGTGCAGTTTTGGGTGCCACAGTACAAGACAGACATAAAGCTATTGGAGAGTGTCCAGAGGAGGACAGCAAAGATGTTGAAGGGTCTAGAGGGGAAGATGTATGAGGAGAGGCTGGAGTCGCTTGGTTTGTTTAGCCTGGAGAAGAGGAGACTGAGGGCAGACCTCGTGGCAGCCTACAGCTTCCTCACGAAAGGGTGCCAAAAAGGTGGGTGCTGATCTCCTCCCTCTGGTGACCAGCGATAGAACTCGAGGGAATGGCATGAAGCTGTGATGGTGGGGGGTTAGGTTGGAGATCAGGAAAAGGCTCTTCACCCAGAGGGTGGTTGGGCACTGGAACAGGATCCCCAGGGAAGTGGTCACTGCACTGAGCTTGTCTGAGTTCAAGAAGCGTCTGGACAATGCTCTCAGTCATCTGCTCTGATTGGGCTGGTCCTGTGTGGATCCAGGAGCTGGATTCAATGATCCTTATGGGTCCCTTCCAACTTAGGATATTCTATGATTCTATGAAGTCAGATGATCGTCACTAGGGCTAGATGACTTGCAAGACAACAGCGAAAAAACTCACAAAACTCAAGTGTGATCCCTCTCCTCTGGGCCAGAGCATTAGCTTAATAAAAGAAACACCTCTTGCTGTTTAGGATTCATCAGCATGTGTAGTTTTCTTGACTTCATTTTTCGCATACAAATCAATACACTATTCTGGAGCCTCTCAAGTAGATTCCAAGTTATAGAGCTAGGCTGCACTAAAGATGGGAATCAAAGAGCACCACAGATCTTTGCTGTGTCATGAAATTTGCCTACCAGAAACATACATGGAGACCCATAGGTTCACTATGGGAAAGAGACACCAAAGGAGTGAAAAAATGTATTTCTATTATTCTACAGCTAGTCAAATTGAATGCACTGCCAAAGATTGAATAACAACAATGTACTTTTGCTGTGATGATCCCTGGAAAACACTTCAGAAACAAACTCAATGTGCACATTTTAATGCAAGGTGCAGTTTTGTAAGAGCTTCTCTATTAGACACTTAACAGCTTGTAAGCATTCCCCTACCAAAACTACTCCTTCTCTAATGATTGTAATAGGAAAGAGTTTGTATTTGATGATGCAGTACTGCAGAGAGGCAAAGGCTGGCATGTATCTTACTGGATTAATAATACCTATCAGCATAATTTGTTGTACTATAATTGTGCATGTGTTGAGAATTAATCCCAAACTGGAGTTAGAGATCTAAACCTACAGCAATCCATGTGATGTGACAGTGTTTGCTTGCTTAACATCTTTAGAGAGGTTTGGCCACGTGTTCCAAGATATGAATGCTATATTTGGGGGAAAGAGGAGATAAAGGAGAATTTCTATTTGACAGAATTTTTTGTTAGTTCAAATCTTCAGCCATATAAATAAGAGATCAGTGAAAATTACACAAAAATGTAATTTTCACATATACTTACTATAAAATCAGTGCCTGCTATCCCCTTTCCTCTTTCCTCCTCAGTCCAAATCAAAACTTTACAAAATTCTGACCCCATTTTATATCGTTCATCCAGCAGATAGTAGTTATAAATAGTGAAAGACAAAGAACATGAGGTGAAAAGTAAGTGTGTACTCCAACACAGTGCAATATATTCTGGGAATAAGCAAAATCTTAAATTCCAATATTGGGATAAGAAGTTGAATTTTTAAGACTTCTTCCCAAATTTTGTTTTTTTAATAGTAGAAATTTTGCTTTGAAAGAACAGTTTCATGGCCCCAAGACTCACAAGAATCCTGACAAATATTCGGTGTTTAACTATACTGTTTATCTTAAGAGTCAAATGATTACATCCCTACAAGCAATCAGAAAAACAGGCATCTCCAGAATTTGAAACAACCTGTAGAATCACTTTGAATAAGACAATGTGAATCCATGGTACCTCCGGTGTTGGTTGCTGAAGATGTGCTAAATGCCTAAATATAAATTCCTAAATATAAATGCCTAAATATAAATATAGCTGAGGAACATTGGATTATTAGCCCTTACTCACCGTCTTTGCTGGTAGACTAGTAGGCTACTTTCCTAAACCTCCCAGACTTGCTGCAGTAATTATCAGCCTAAAAACTCCATTTAAGCACCTATTTTTGTACTATCTTTTCTAATTTCTTTGTTCAACAAAGAATTAAAAATCAAGATTTGCTGCATTGTGATCCATGCTTCATGTCAAATTATATAGGACTACCTTCATTTCCTTTCTTGACTTCAAGTAAGAAATATAGAATAGTTCACCCGTACACACAGTCTTTCATACTGGGTTCACAAAACACTTTGGAAATGCCATTCTTTTGACTTATGTAGTTATTTAGCTATTGATCCTGTCTTAACATTATTAAGGTAAGAATTGATATGGCTATGCTGACATGAGGACTTTCACAATACCTATTGTTCTCATTTAGGTCTAGTTTAACTTTTTAATGACCTTTAACAGAACCAACTACTTTTGACTTTAAATCTCTGAACTTTTGATTAACTATTATTTTTCTTTCCTAGGAAAGTGAAAGACATTTGAGACTTACACTGTTCAACGCCTTAGTAGAAGTACCAGATGTTAACTGGTCAAACCATTGTTATGAGGGAGCTATGGAAATGGTGTTTTAGGAAGATTGTTCATCTTCCAAAGATTAGAATTAGATAACACTGTAGTGAAATCTACAGTTGAAGGCAGTAAATAACAGATTAAAAATGCAGCCAAGTACATGTGACTGACCCACATTCTGTTTTTGTCTTACAACAAATGCAGAAATAAAGGTAAATATGGTAACACAGGTGATGCAGGTGAAACAAAGGTAAATATGGTAATATAGGTAATGCAGGTGAGCTGGTTAAAGTGAGTATCTTTTCTTTTAGTCTCACAACACAGTCACTGACATCATGAAGAGAATTAAGGAGGGCCAACCCTTACTGTCTCTGTGTAAAACACTTTTGGGAACTAATTTCCTTGAACTTCAGACAAGTCACCTAACTTTTACAAGACTGAAGCAGTCATTCAAGTACCTTTAATAGAGGATAAAAATTAGTATATTCAAAGGCTACATCTATTTTCAAAGCTAGGTATGCAATGCTGTAATTTCACAGTCACTTTAAACCAGATTAAGCTGGCAGGGCTGCAGAAAGAAGTGGCCCCATCGTTCTTCTACAGTTCTACTCGTCCCTTGTGTCAGCACAAGCATTTACCTTCCAGTTAAAACTAAACAGTTGGGAGTTTTGCCATGTTAGTTTTAAGCAAGATCATTCCTGTGACCAGTTTTGCTGTGCAGCTGTACAAAACTTTCCCAGGAGGGGGAAGATGGCCGGGAGGTGAAAGGGGAGAGGTAGGAACAGTTCTCTCTGCATCCGTGCCAGATGCTGCCGCTGCGAATTGATTGTGAAATTACAGCATAAGATGCAATAGGTTGCCTGCCTCTATTGATTACAGACCTCTCTGACTAGCCTGAGCTATAGGGGAGTAGAAACCACCCTAAAGATGCCTATATAGAGTAGCCGAAAAGAATTGCTTGAAAGCATTATATTTTTCATAGAAAAATAGATTTCTTAATGAAAAGGAGAGAATTTTGTTTTTCTCCCCCCCGCCCCGATCTTAGAACGCTTCTAAACATGCTGTATACACAAACCTAAAGAGCGTAGTATTTTAATAGACATCAACAGAACAAAAAGTATTCATTTTCAGACTACTAAATGGATACATATTGTACTTATATTTTAATTTTAATTATGCACAAGGGAACTAAATACACAGTTTAAGTCATATAGAAATATGGGAAAACTAGGCTCACAATATATCTTGTCTACAGCTTCTAACAAAGACATGAGTCTCTTGGGATTCATATGGATTGAAAAAAAAAATTAAAAAGGAAAAAAGTAATAAACTGTAATGGAAACCATGTTTCTGTTCTGTTACCAGAAGGGATTATAATATTCTGCGTACTATATACCTCTCAGAATGAAAAGCGGACACAAAAGGGGAAGAAGCAACATGGGGGAACGGAGGAACACAAACTTACGTTTCTTTTTGTATCCTACAATGTTAATGATTTAAAGGGGCTCATTTGATATGACAAATAGATCTCTCATCTTTTAGCCCACTGAAGAGTGAAAAGCCTCAGAATACTGGCACAGTACTTCTAGAAGAGGAAGGGATAGAGGGGAGTCTCCTAGCAGATTAAAAACTTCCACTTAGTTTGGAAACAGGATATTTAGATGCATTTTTCAGAGACAGAGTATGGTGTTTGGGAAACTGATTTGCTTCTCTGTCCTCTAAAGACTTTGCAATAAATTTTCTCTGCCCATGACAAAAGCTTCTAAGTACAATTTCAGGGACAGAATTCCACCTCTATTTAAGGGACTGATGACCAAGTTATGCAGGAGTCCCTGCATAACAGGCAGGTTTTTTGTTGCTGCATTTTATTTTTATTTGTAGTGGGTAATTTAGCTACAAGTTAAGGGCTACATCTGCTATGAGAAAGACTGGTCCCATGGATGGAATTATGGTTTCCATGGAAATTTGCCTTCAACATGTCAGAACACTAGTGAAATTCAAAATCTACCACACATATAAACCTCAAAAATTTCTGAGGTTGACCTTCCCTCATATCTTAAGTAAAATTTGTCGGGAAGTGATTAATAAAGCCAAGCAATGAGTTTGGCTAGCAGAAATGTACTGAAAGATATAATAATACAGATAGCACTGTTCTGTTTTAGATTAAAATTTAATTTTTAGTTTACCCTAAATCATCAGCTTCAGGCAGTAGTCAGACGTGAGGTTGGTTGAACTGTCTTGGATAAGTTCTGAATTAATTTGTCTTTTAAGTCCATTTTTTCTGTGCTATACTAGGTCCATTCTTGGTTGTAGGTATGAACATTATTCATGGCCTCTGAAATATACCAATCCCAACGAATATCAGCAGCTACGTCTAGTCAAGTATTCAAGAATTTCTTCAGAGAAATATTTTCTCCAAAATGTATTTGGAAACTGTGATTCTCAGGGAATAATGGCCCTGCCTCAGCTTTTGGTCTTGTAGCTATGATTGGGAGAAGCCAAAATCCCACATTTGAACTAGATTCTTCTAACTTAAACTCTCAATGGAGAAAATATATCCAAATTCTAGTAATTTCAAGTATTATAATGTGCTTGATTTCAACTGTTTTTAAATCTGACTCGATTTAGAATTTTGGTTTTCATCCTGCAATAAAAACAACCACCATCTGCTTTCATGAGATTTCTGATTGTATTTAAGCAAAGACTCCTCCAATTAACTTTTCCAATGAATGGGAGAATAACTATTGTTTGAATAAGAAAATTATTCTTCTGCACTCCATCAGATTGTCTCATATCTTTCTTAATATTAAGGTCCACTTGTTTTGGTCTCAAAGAACTTATAAGTACACAACTCAGAAGTAGTAACTCAGTCTTCTTATCTCTTAGGCAATCTACTTACAGTCTACTTACACAGACTACAGTCTATATGTGCATTACATTCTCTTTTATCTAAATAAAAATATTTTTCATCTAAGCCTTGATGAAAATACAGAGAAATATTTGGAATTTATCACAAATAAAACCTGAATGTGTCTTACATGATTATATCTAAAAACTATTACTCACTAGTTTCACAAACTTTATAACTGTGAGAATCTCAGCTTTTACCTGTAAATTTTTTATTGTTTTATGTCATTCCTCAGCCTCTAACAATATGACTGAAAAGATCACTTTTGGTACTTTCCACATCCCTCCCACCCTGCCCCCAACAATTTTCATTAAACAAGATAGGTACCAGCATTGTTTTCAGTTGCAATTTGACATTATGCTCTCTACATAATTACCAGAACATAAAGGATATCAAAGCAGTGAAAAATCATATTTGATGAACTGTGATTATTGTGATTATCCAAGTAAGAAATTGTAGAGAAATGTCAAGAAACACCCTTTTAAAAAAGTAGCTGGAACCACTGGAAAAAGACTGGAAAAAGAGATAGTGTGCATATAACCTCTGAAGTGTGATACTTTGGTTAAGTATCTTACCCACAAGAGGAAGAAAACAACTATTATCATGGTAAGACAAGTTATTATTCAGTGGGAAATTATGTTAGCTGTCAAATGTAATTTTTTAAATCTAAAACTTACTGAACAACAGAAGCTTCAGAAAAAAAACCCACCTCAACTTAAGAAAGCTTTTGTGTGGTCTTTGGCCTGAAAACGAAATAAAATCTGGAGCAAATTATGGTTGATATAAACAGTAGAATATGAGGTTTGGTTGACATCATTTATGGAATTTTAATTAACAGAGAGACTGATGATGTTCTCAGACTACAGGACTGAAGCAGAAGATTAGAAGTAGAGAAATACATAGTGTACAAGTCCATTTTATGTAATCTATTTTGAATGTTATCTTTTTCTTTTACATGTCAAAATAAAAGTATAAAATTGAGGTTTGGTTGCCTCCATTAACAGTTTTCTTTCTCACAGAGATGCTTTGGCTTCCTGAACATTTACTTAGAGTCCAACGTCTTTAACACACCAAAAAAATTAATGATATTTTTAAAGTGTTGGATCATCTAATCTTTATTGAAGAATTTTTATTATTGTTCTAAACCGATATTACACCATTTGTTTCACCCTACAGACACCTTTAAACTTATAGGAATTTTCATTGTCTGGAAGACATTAAAATAGCCTCTGGGACTTTGAAAAGCAGGTGGGAAATAATTCAAAAATCCAGATCCTACTCTCATTTATGTTAATGTGAATTGAACTTACAATGAAACAATTGAGAAGGAAAAAAACAAACAAAAAAACCCTGAAACACCAAAAAAACCCCAAACTCAAGAAATAAAATGCAATACCAGCAGAAGATCAAGTAACTAATGAGATCAAATACTGATTCTTTTTTTTTTTTTCCTTCTAAACTGTGGATATTCAGTCTGTGTAGTATCTGAGTCCCTCAAACAGAAACAGAGCCTGCCGTTAAAATGGATTTGTCCTAAAGAGCAGTGCTATCTCATTTTCAAAGGCAGGAACACGGTATTGTGTCTTCTTCAGTTTAAACAGTAAATTTGAGGCTGAGGCTGTGCCTGGATACAAATGGTGGTCTTCTGAGCTCATGTTTGGCAAGGAGTCAGCTTGACAGAAAAGAGTCTGTACTTCCATCAGTCAAGATAGGTTGATTTCTGGCAACAGGGAATCTGTCCTTGCCTACACTTCTTCAGGAAATGCACACACTTATTCTTGAGAAGACAGTCAATTACACCAGTCCAACTGGTGTAAGACAGCGTAAGACAGCAATATAGTGTATTTCTTGTCTTTCATTACAATTAACCTGCTGTTATTTACATTATAAAAATCTAGTGTACCTTATTTGCTCTTTAAATAATTCTCCAATGCCAAATTAATAGCAGGAGGAAATGACAGATGAATTAACTTTCTTTTCTGTCTTGTAAATCTATGAACCCTAGGGCAAAGAATTCAAGATCTATAATGGCATACGCATTCTCTAAAGCAAAAAAAAAAAGATGGGGATGCAGTTTGGATCAAAATTAGTTAGTTTTAGCTTGAATCAGTGAAGTAACTTGACCTTAGTTAAGGAACTATCCTGAATGTTTGGCTGGTGCAAGAAAATTAGGGACAAGATTAAGTGACAAAAGCTGTAAAGCAAAACAGAAATTGGCATAGGAAAAAATTCAATACCCAGATCACAGGAACTGAGATGAGGAAGAAGGTCGTGTTACATCTTTAAGATGAAAAAATAAAGAAGAAAAAATTATAAATAAAAAGAGTGTGGGAATTTCCTCTATGAAAATTTAAAGGCAGAAATATAAATTATACAATAAATGGATACAATCAGGGAAAATAAACACAAGGCTTGAGTCAAGTGGAAATAGCACTCTGAAATTAGAGCCATGTGTGACAAAATGGTTGAATAAATGTAAGTTGCAAAAACCTGTTTTTTAAGTTATTGGATATATGGGAAACTGGGTCTTCTTGCTAAGAAGAAAAGAGCAGAGAAGAGTGAAACAGAAAGACATGAAGATGACACGAATATAGAAGTTAAAGGGCAAAAGTACTGCTTTAGGTCAGTTTGTGTCAACACATGGTGCTAAATTGCAATGGAATAGAACAGCACACTTGTCACTATCATATGCAACCAGGTTATCACATAAAAGAGTAAAATATTCAAAGGCAAACAGCCTGAATATAGACACAAACAGAGTCAAAAGCCAGTAACAACAGAATTATGGACAGGAAAAAGCACATTGAGATCTTTTCGGTATCCATTCCACTTCTTACTGCCAATTACAAGGAAAATATGTGGAGAAGAGGGGCATGTGGGTTTTTGCCAATAGCTTGTTGTCATCTATGCCTACCTAGTAAGCAGCGCAGATGAAGCACCATTTGAAATACATAAGGGACCAAAAGATGGGTGAATGTGGCATTTGGTGAAGGGAAGTAAAATAACCAAATGTTTTAAATAAGCATATAGGAAAGAACCTGGAGCAAATAAGCAAGAGCTTGGAACTGCAAATAATGAAACCATGGAACTTACCAGAGTTTTCCCACTGATTCTAAATGTCATCAGTATTTAGCTCAGTAAGGTCCCCTTTTCCATAAAAGACAAAGTTAAAGAGGAAAAGATTTTTAGACAGCTGAGCTAGTTAAAAGTAATGAAAAATGTCATGGTAGAATAGAATGGACAAGTACAAGATTAAGTGGCTTGATTAAACACAGATATGATAACTTAAATACAGAACAAATAACAACAGAGTACTCAGTTCTTTTAAAGCCAGATCATGAATGTACAGACAGTTATAGAATATGAAACAGTGCTATATTATGCACATAAATGGCATTCACAATCCACAGGACAGGGAGCAGAAGGAGATGCTAAAACAGGTAAAGGAGCATACTGAGAATTCAGATAGACATCTTGAAATGAACTATGCCAGAAACAATGAAAATATGTCAGGTCTGGTTTGTTCTCCTTCTCCAACATGATGGAAAAATGAAAAGCTTACATTTTCAGAGATTGGAAAAAGCAATAAGGATTATTAAGATGATAATGTCTCTTTAAAAAAACTTTATTTCAACTTCTACTTCTAAGTATGCTGTGCTTCTGTTTTACAGGTAGTACATATATTATGTAAATGAAAGCTTGAAACTGGATGTTCAGAGGACACCAGTAGCTTAGAAGACAAGATGCCACTCACATTTGTATAATTGCTTTATCTCTGTCACAGATACTTACCATCCATTTTTGGTAATGCATGTGAAATTATGTGGGAGCTTTGACTCAGCTCATTAGCAGGCCTACCGCAGCCAAGAAGTCAATGGAGCACAGAGCAAACTATGCTTTCCAGAGGCAGGAGAGAATCAGGAACATCCAAATGGAATAATGCACACACTGCTAGAAAAATTCACAGTCTCACCACTCTATGATCATAGCTGCACTGCTTCTCAATGTAATAATGATGTATCAGTGTGTTAATGAGAACAAAAGGTAGGCAACCGCAACTCCAGTGCCTTGTCAGATTCCCTGTATAAACTCAACCTTTGGGTTGAATTAGAACAGTAATGACAATACAAGTTTTAACCTATCTATGTAGTAGAAAGTACTGGCTGATATGCAGTAAGCATTTTCCAGTTCACAGGAGGAGAAACATGACCTGATCTTAAAATTAGTTTCATGCATATACTTTCATTTCATGCAGAAAGAACTTGTAGCAGCACTATGACCAAGGCGTTCCTGGGCCTTACATTCGAGCCAAAGATGAAGGCATATTTGTGGGTAATATCATGTGAGTGGCATTCCAAACTTCCAGTGGAAAAAGGGGTAGTAGGGAAAAATCACAGTATTACTCTTCTTGTCAGCACTGGATAGAGATCTACATGCCATTAAGTGTCCTAATCAGGCTGAAGCAAATTTCAGTGCAGCATGTTCCACGTGTTCTTAGCCTTTTACAATAACAGGCAAAGCAAACACTTGTTGAAATACTGTTAGACCTATACCTTTTTCTTGCTCAGTTGGATGAGCTGTTACAAATGCTCTTTTGTGTCTTGAAACACATTTTTGGTCAAAAAATCACTGGACAGTCATTTCTAAGCTTGAGATGAACATTAATACCATGGTAACAAAGACATTACAGTATAATTTTCAATACTTATTTATCTTTACAATATTAAGCTAAAAGTGTCATGCAGTGATACTTTTTAATTTACATATGCCTCCTTTTTTTTGTAGGCAAACTTTACAAATTACCTTGATTTTTTAGAGTACAGTTTAGTGATTACCACCCATGCCACATTCAACTAATGTGAAAAAGCATTCTGTAGGTTGTCTTCATCCAGAACCATAAAGAGTGCAGAGTGAATAAGAACATTTGCCTGGCAAAGCTGCCAGTGATGCACCATGTAGAACTGAATCCAGATTGCTTTTGAGCAGGTGATGTGCATGCCTTCACACAGGCAGCAGAAAATCTTTCACGTTGGAGGTAAACTAAGGAGCTCAAAGATTGATATAGAAGATATGAAATAAGAAGAAATTGACCTGGATTACTTTTATGACCATAAATATGTTTCATGGTTATGCAAGGCTGAATTCCCCCACCTTAGAATTGTACATTTAGAGTTCATATAATTCCACAAAGAATGTCAAGAAATTGAGGTGCTTAACTTGAACTACTTTGTGCAAAAATCTTCCAAGATTAACCTCTGTACAGTACAATTCACACAGCTGTATTTTAACATTAACTGGCAAAAAGAGAGTATAGACATAGCTATAGATGCAAAAATAAGAGTGCTCCTAGCTCTAATAGAAACAGTGTTGGCTACGTAAAGGACAAACATACAGCTTGAGAAGCAGGCAAGGCTGTTGAACACTTTCATGCTAGGTAACAGTTTCTGTTTTATTTTTCCTGACATATAGTTCTTTAATTAATGCATCACCTTGCCAAGTGTACAGTTCTTCTATATAATCTTCCAGAACATTGCTATTTGGGGTTATTTACTGTAGGTATGGAAAGCCATATTTCATCAACTTACTTCTACAAAACCCCACCAGGCCTTTATAATCCATGACCTAACATGTGACTAGAATTTATGGTGCACATTTTGATGGATATTATAAAATTTACCAGAAATTGTGAGACCTAATTACTTGTAGAAAAAGTGCATGTTTCACAAGTATACAGAAACAAATTCTTACAGCAACTTTTATTTTACTTTATCTAAAGACACCTTCCCTCATTTTATACAATTTCTCTATTCAGACAGTATTAACAGATTATTTAATCCCACTTGGAGATTTTGAGCATATGTAATAATATTCTGTGACTTTTTAAAATCTCAGTATAGTTTGCAGTGGAAATTTGATAACTAGAAAATTCTGTATTAGAGCTTTACGAGGTTTGAAGAGTTTTCATAGCTTTTTGTAGCTATTTTTCAGTTCTAATGACCTTAAGACACTTAAGACACTGCATTAACAGTCTAAGACCAATTCTTTCAACTGTTGAACTTCAATGACATTTCAAATCAGCAATTTTGTATGCTTAAATGAAAACTTTTTTTCTCTGAACTTTCTTCTTGACGATCGATATATTTATCCTTGCAGTTTCCTCTGAGACTGGCAAATGCTACACTTTCCCATTTTACAGATGAGGAAATGCAGCATAAAGATCAAATGTCTTGTCCACAATCAGACAGACAGTCTATGGCAAAACTATGAACTCTAAATCCCAGGATACCACTGTAGTCATTGGACCACTCTTCAATTTTTACAGAACTACCCTCTCTGTCAAATATCAGCTTTAAACTTGTTGACTTTTGAAATTACTTGTCGCTTGAAAATGACAAAGATGTGTGAAATGCTTTACAATATTGGGAAAATTGGATGTTATTCAATTTTCATCAAAGTGAAATGAAAGCCCTGAAATATGAAAATGACAGCATTTCCCTCTAGTGGTTTTCCTAATATTTCATAGTGTCAGTAAGACAAGTTTTTTTCTTTTAGCTTTTCTCTTTTGACCTATTCTTTCCATACAGATTTTCTTTTTCCAGTTGAGTAACTAATTTTTTCAAATCTTTTTCCAAATAAATCTCACTTCTTTCACTTTTACTTTACACAAAAATATGAAGACAAAGACCAAAGAAAAATTTTATCGATAGTTTTTAAACTCAAACACATTTTTGTAAATTCATTCCCATCCCATATACAATAAAAACCACACAACAACAACAAAACAAAAAAACAAAATCCAAAAAACTGACGAAGAAAACCCAAACCAACAACACACTGAGGAATAGAGCTCTAGCAACAATTCTTTCTGTTCCTCTTCTGATTTCTTCCTTCCTCAGTTCATTGCTAATCACTATATAAAGGCATTTGATCATTCTTAAACATTCTAACTTTCAGGGGAAAAAAAATCACTGTAAGTATTTAAGAAGAAGTTGTAAAAACAAACAAAAAGAAATGAGGAATGAAAATCCATATGTGTTGGTAACGTAGGTCTTCATCTGTTGCTCTGTGAAATAAGAAATATACCAGTGAAAACGTAAATATTTTATTTCTAAAATAGAACCTTTTTTTTTTTTCATTTCAGTATGCTGGTAATTCAAAAGTGAAAAAAGGCTTTGCAAATAGATGATACTGAAAGCTTGATTGCTAGTTGGTGGTGGGGTTTTTGTTGTTTTGTGTGTGTGTGCACTTTGGTGTTTGGTGGTAGGGTTTTTTTAGTGTTCATTAAAAATTCCAAAAGAATTCAAAATGGATTGCTTCTCTAGCATTACAAAATTGGTAAGCATCAACAGATAAAAACGATAACAACCAATTCTTCCAGAAACTTAATCCACCTTTATTACTGTTAAATCAACAGATTCCTAACTAATCAGATTATTTCCCTTTAAAAACATACCGCTGTTTTCTGATGCAGATCAACCACCTACCAATGCTTTCCCCTCTTACTTTTCAGTATGGAGAGGAGAGCTGGATGCATTTAACAATAACTTTATGCCTCAATGGATTCTGCATACCAGCCTATTGTAATGTAAGCATTTCTTCTTCATGCTATTTATTCCATATAGAGTGTGCTGTTAGAGATAAAGAGCTTTATTATGGCACTGAGCTTGGTTAGGTTTAGGGATCAGGCTGGACAGCGTTGACAGGAATATCAGCAGCCTCAGAAGCATAAGATAAACAGTCAATTTTTTTTCTAGAAAGGCTCTAAGCAATTATGGTTACCGTATATAGCCTTTAATAATACCTTTTCTACAGAGACCACATATATATTTGGCACATTGCAGAGTATGTAGGGGGAAGAGAGTTCAGCCTATTTAGGATATGTGTAGCTTTCTACTTTGGCTTTTAGACTTATAAAATGCAGGCAGAAAAGACTCAATGACAGAAACAAAGATAGGAAATTATTCTATGGAAATCATCCACAGGATTCAGCTGATAATTACCATCCACATTCAAGTGTAGCTGATTGGTGGGATGAGAATCTGGTAGTATTTAACGCTATTCCTAACACTAGTATTCTCAGGAATATTAAAATGTCTGCCACTGATTTCATGTAGCACTCAAGGTGACTCTGGGAAAAGTCAGATACAGGGATCAAATGAATAATTGCTATTGGTATAGCACAGAGAACAATCCCAACAGTTGACTATTGAACAAGTTCAATTTATCTGTAGCTTCCTGTACATTGTAATACAAACTGGTAACCAAGATTTGTTCAAATCAGATCTCATTGAAAAGGGCACCTGGCAAATGACTGAAATGAGTCATACTCATTAGGAATCAAAATGACATGGAATATTTATGAAAAGCAGTGTTTTAAAGACAAAAAGGTAGCTTTCTGTGCTTTGTCATCCAGATAAAACACTAAGATGTCATAGACAACAGCAACTACATTATTATAATGAGTGTCTCTCTAGAGTTTACATTCTTTTACAAAACCAGCTCTAATTTTGAGTAAGACAAAGCTGTTATTCTAGACGACCCAAAACATTTAAGATTACACAAGAGAAAAAAACTCGGAACCATCATTAATTCTGACATCTGATTGCATTATAATTTATTTCTTACTTTCTAACCTTGAATGATTTATAATTTTGTTCTCCCATGTAAAGGGAGAATACATAATTCTTTTTGAGACTGTTCTTGCAATTAGCCTTTGGTGATAGTTTCAAATTTAAAAGGTGTTTGTTCATTTTCAGAGAATTTGCTCCTGCTGTTTAAAGAAAAACGGGGAAAGACAGGATGTGATGAGGGTGCCTGCAGCTATTGCAGCCTCCTGTTGCCTTGTTTGACAAGATCTTACCAATGCAGATGGGAAATAGGTTATTGCAGAAATGGATATTAGTACAAGAACCAGAGAAGAAATACATCTCACACTGAGCCTGATCAAAGATCAAGAGTATAGGTATGAAAAAAGAATAGCCTTTAAAAAAAGTCTTGCCAGTCTGGTTCTTATGAAACACACAGAAAAAAGAAAGACATCTCACACTGGGCCTGATCTAAGATAAGGAATGTAAATATAAAGCAAAAATTGCCTTTAAAAAGTTAAGTGTACCAAGACAGTCTGGTGCTTAGAAAACAAACACAACAAAAACAAACAAACAAAAACAAACAAAAGATTTTTAGGGTTGTTTTTTAAATCCAAATTAAATTTAACCTTCAGTATGTTAATAGGTCTGGAGAATCCTCAAGCTGCAGAAAGAACTGGCAAATTAAATTACAAGTAGAATAAAGTTTCATGGTTCTTGCCACATCTCATTGAGAGGCTGGCGGTGCAGTGCATGCTTAAACAACGCTAAGAAGATATGCAAGATGAAAATGACTGCCTGCATAAAAATGGCCTACTCCTGCTAAAACTCCTTTGTCCTTTGGTAATGGACAATTACCTAAATAAAAAAAGCTGAAAGAATTTGTAATTAATGAAGTAATGCTGTCAATATTTAAAAAAATGAAATATATTCTGAAGATTCCTAGGGGTAGGATGACACTAACGGTTGGCTGTCATTTCTAGTAAGCCCTATTGCACAGGTAATGCCAAGCATCAAAGCAGTTTCTAACCAGAAGAGCTACCTTTTTAAATCACTCAATCTCTTAGCAATTAAAATATATTTTCTGATATTCTATTTTCTGGGGAACGTGATTGAACTTTCTGGGTAATTTTAGACAAGCTTCTGATAGACAAATCTTATTGTTTCTGTAGCCAATTGTTATATATATTGGCTCCTTTTAGTAATCCATAGCACAGGTACCATCATCTGTACATATATGAGGAACAAATTCCTTCCTACACCCAGCGTTCTAGAGAGCTATATCTACTGAAGTCTACTCAATGACCTATATTTTATACTGATATAACTTAGAAACAATTAGTTAACATCAGTTGAACCTACCATTTTTTATTCTCAGAGCTAAAGGACCAATTTCTAAAAAAGATGCAAATAATCACAAATCTTTGTAAGTCATAGGATTAAATATGTGTTTCCCATTCCTTTTGGGAGGGCGGTCTTCATGGCATGATCTACACACCTCCTTCTATCTCATTTTATCAAGTTGTTTTGGGAATGGGCTTGTACTGCATCAGAAAACAGCATGGTGGAGAACGGGGAGAGAAACAGACATGAAGTTTTCATAAGGAGTCTCCTTGATGCATTTATGCAAGTGAATAAATGAAATATTTGCAAACTCATGGGCACTTTTAGAAGTGAGAAAACTGGTTATAAACTAATTTGTTGCACTGCATTTTCTCATTCCAGAAAGCCAACTTCCTTAAGATCTGTATCTTGGTCTTCATTTCCTTCTATACTGGTGTGGTAAAAATATGTTTTTTATCAGGTCTTTGAGAGAAAGGAAAAAGGAGATCTTAAAAATTTCAGTAGGTTTACAGAGAAAAAGAGCACCTGAAGGTCTTTTTACACTAATGAAACTCTAGGAGTTCAGGTCAGTGCAGAAAGCAGTTTGGAATGGGAATTGAAATAGTTTTGAAGAAAGTCCTATCCCTCTTGAAGGTGGTGGTGTTACTATATTTGATCTGAAATACGTTAGTCAGATTCTTGTTAGTCTATCAGGTTTTTGGTGAGAGACAGCAAGTTCTTTTCAAAGTGTGTGGTTTTCATGGGAGTTCATTGTTTAAATTGTTTTTTTAACCTCTCTCTTTCCTGTTTTCCTGTCATTTCCTTAACAAATGTCGAAGCAGTCCTTATGATCTGTAGTCTGTACCACTAACTTCTTTACCAAAGTGATCAGCCTTTTCTTTTACTGAATTATTTTAGAATTGAGCCGTTTAGGCCTATGTGAAAACTTCTAAAGGGGATGGGCAGAACAATTGTCTTCAGGAATTTCCAAAATTCTTTTCAACCAGTTGCTTTCTCTGTTGATGAGTGAAGCTGCGTTTTGGCAAGAATGTCAGATATTTTTCTATAACTGATATGAAGACCCTTTCTCTAGTAAATTTGTGAGATGTGTAAATCTGGAATTAAACAACCCTTCATTTTGTTCTACAGACATTGTTTCAGTTTTTTCCATTCTTTCAATTTCTTTTAATTAAAATTTGAGAATTTCCCATGGACAATGCCAACTACCAAAGCATTAAATATCCTCAGGAAACAGTGTGAAAGGAAAGACTTTCCAAGACCTACTCCTGTCTTTTAAAAACAGTGGTGAGTAAGGATCTGTTTTTCTTTCTGGAAACAGCACACAAAGACATAGGGTTGGCTAAGCAATACTGAGAGCTATGCTAACTTGAATTGACTTTCTTTTATCAATAGATAAAAGTGTACATGAAAATGGTAATTTCAAATCAATGAAATCTGCATTTGTATTTCCTAATGTTGATATTTGATTCTAGTTTTAATATTTAATTATTTATTAATATTTAATAATTATAGTCACTGTTCAAGGACACTCTATTGTCCATAATTCATTTCATTTCAATGATTACTCCTCTAGTGGTCTTCAGACTTTGAAAATTGCAGCAATTACCATACTAACAATTTAATTTTTTCAAATTTAAATAGAGCTTATGAGATAAATGTTTGAAACCTGTTGCTTAATCGTAATGGATTCAGAGCCAATATTAGGTTAAGCAAGCATAGTGAACACTTTTCCATCTGGTAATGCAACAAAACACATTAGTATTTTTTCAATAACAAGCAAAATACCTTCTATAGTTATATCTATATGTATCAGAGTTCAGGGAAGTACAAATCTCTGTACACACTGCACATGTAATTCAGGGCAACTGAATATAGAAAAATGCATTAATTTTTGGAAGACTTTTTTTGCCAGAAATGTTGAATATTAATTAAGATAAGAGAAAAATACAGTGCTAGAGGCAATGAAAGGATAGCCATTTAGTTATTGTTCATCATGGTCTTTCTGCAAGTAAGGTCTGAAGGCTTACTGTATGGCAGAACTGCAGCTGTTGAGAAACCGTGCTGTGGAAAGTTTGCAGAAAGAGACAGAAGTTCCTGCACTTTGTCTCTAATCAGAAAGCCCAGATTAAAGACCTTGAGAGAACAAAAAAAAAGAGTCAGTTCTGTGCTGCCAATAATGTGGGTCAGACAGGAATGACAGTAGGCAGCTGCCAGTACCTGCCTGAAATGAAGTGATAGGCTTATAACTACCTTATAAAAAAGTCTAAACAGAAACAAATGTAAATGTTCGCACAACAGGAGGGTTATATTTACCCTTGTTGTTTGTTTACAAATAACCCTGACTCGTGCTTCATATGCTCCTTTTCTGTCTCCAAAACTGAATATTTACCGGGTCTCCACATCTGTAAATTTTTATCATTTTGAAATACTTTCATTCACTGTTTTTGTTTGTGCTAGAATTTGGTTAAAACCACTGAATGAGATCATTCAACTTTTGTTTTTCAAAAAAGTGATGCAGTTCTAAAACAATCCCCGAATCTGCTATACAGTTGTCCTTGATTTTCCTAGTATCTAAGAAACAAGCAATTAGGCAAAACAAAAACACTTGGTAGGACCTAAACAATTCATCAATTCCTTTGTAATTCCAAAGAAGCATAGGAGAGAAACAATAACAAGAGAATAAAAATGCAGCATGTAAGTGATAGGGGAGAGGAGGGAGGGGAATGGGGAAAAACAATTCAGAAAAAAAGCTAGTGATTTTCTATCTAACAATAGATTTGTGCATGCCCAAACACAGACACACACACAAAACCACAAAACATTTGAGAGAAAGAGGACAAAAGTAATTTTTGAATTTTGGGCTATTTCCAGCTGAGAAGGGAAGTGTCAGGAAATTAAAATTAATTAATAAACAAATAGAAAAACAAAAACAAACAAAAAAAACCCCCAAACACAAACAAACCTCAATTTGCCCCCAAATTAAGAAAAACAAAAGAAACCAAAGAAATAAGAGCTTGTGCAACCCTTTGCTTTAGCCAGATGAACTATATTTATCTGCTCCAAAAGAAAGTTTTATTTTTAATTTCTCCTGGATGGAAGCAAACATCAGAGCTTCAGAGTGGTGTGTGTTGGTTGAGCACAATGCAGCTGAGGACTGGTTAAGGGGCTTTATTGTCCTGCAATCTGTGAAAAAGAAAAAAAAAAGGAGCTCTCAGTTTTCATTAGGATTTTCAATTGTTCATGAGTCAAAAAGAAAAAGAGCTTGGTACTTGATCTTCATACCTGTGGGAGCTTCAGGCACAGCATTCTCAGTGTAATGCCAATGGCTGAAGAGCAACATAAGCAGAGCTGTGTGCAGCATGCAAACCACAGACTCTGTGCACGAATGTGAGAGCCAAGCTGATTCCACTATTAGCTCATTGACACTAAATCATTTTAGAGACTAGTACATTTTAAAATTATTCATTTAAATTGTGATAGATTGCACCAGTTTATACCCAGGGAAGTGATAAAGAGGAACCCTATGTTCACCTCTCAATAATGTAGCCTCTCCCAATATTGTGCCTCAATGATAATAGGAATACTATCTCTTATGGCTTTTTTGGTACTTGAAGACCATTAGAGCTCGACAGCATGCTATGCACTGGTAAACATTATTGTTTGACTGATGAGTCCACTTTTTTGAGAGAGTGACTGTAGTACTATGAAATCAGGTAATAAAGAGTTCAGGCACTACAGGTTTGCACTTAACTGCAGTTTATTATATTCTGGGAGTGATTCAATAGGTTTGAAAAGACAAGGTATAATTCAAGCGCTTCCCTTTCAGCACGCAGTCAATGCCACAAACAGCCTCTTTCTGCAGAGATGAAAAAAATGAGAGTTTGGAGCAGACCTTTGGAGGTCAGAAAGTCAGACCTCCTGCTCAAAGCAGTGCTAGCTTCAAATTTAGACCAGCTTGCTCAGGTTCTTCTCCAGCCAAATTCTGAGGATCTCCAAGGAGGAAGATTTCATAATTTCTTTGGAATACCCTTTCCAGTGCTTAACCACTTTCACTGTGAAGATTTTTATACTTAGGTTCAACAGATTATCTGACTAAAGGATAATCAAATTAAATGGAAGTACTCAGGGAGAGTCAGAGCAACAATGACAGGGTGGGAATAACCCCTGGGTCTTACAGCCAGGCTGGCTTTAGCTGTCTGGGAAGGAGAAATCCTCTGCCTCCAGATATCCACTAAGTTCACCTATACGTAAGTTTCCATTATTGTAACTGATGACAATTTCCTCTTGTCCTGTCACTGTGCACCTCTTGTCTTGTCACTTCGCAGGAAAAGGTCTCTTCCTTTCCTTCTTCTCTACAACTTTTCTGTCTTCTCCTACTTAAACAAACCCAGAACTCTTAGCTCCTAAACATCTCAGTGATCCACCACTTGATTGTCACTAGTTTGACAATACCTCTATTGTACTTGGGGAAGACCCTCTTGCATGCTGAATAGTGGGGAATAGGCACTTCCCTCAACTTACTAAAATACTGCAAACACAGGTCCATTTACCATGAGCAAGAGTACACTGCTGGCTTTTGCTCAGCTTGCTGTTCACCAAGACTCCTTGATACTTTTCTGCAAAGCAGTTCCCTGCCCAACCATTCTTCAGCCTGTACTAATGCTGGGAGCCATTCTGCCCTAGGTGTAGGGCTTTGCATTTAACTTTGCTGAACTTCATGCTCAATAGAAGACTGAGCAAAAATACCAGTATGGAAGGCAATCAGCAAGCCTCTTAGGGCAACAGCTCTCATTGGCAGATACTGTCCCTAGCTCCCATAACAGAAGTGTACTTGACTACTTGTTACTTGCGGCTTCTCCTGTGGCACTGAAACTGATTCATCAGATAAGTGTGGCTCTCCCAGATGCTTGCCCTGTCAGGACTTGCTCTCCCACTACTATTGCCAGAGCCCTATAATTTCCCCACATCTGAGTGTGGAGAAGGAGTCTTCCAGTGGCCAGAACCTATCACCTTTCAGCTTCCACCATTGAGGAAATCCACCTATCTTGACTGCAGCTTCTGGCAGTCCCTATTCTTGTGGGCAGTAGAGCTTGGATTCCTCCTTTTCCTCCCCCACCCTGAGTCTTTCCAAAAAAGCTTTTGATCTTCCGTTCATTCCCCTTATGCTATGCAGTGTGCTTTCTGCATCCCTCACCTGCTAACTCAGTGATCCAATCAGAGCACACATCTACCACTGATGAGGCTGTCATCACCACCAGCTACAGCCTCAGGGAAGAGCTATGAAATCAAATTGCTACTGAGTAATCAAATAGTCACTGTTTAACTTCCTACTGATGCAACCTTCCAACTCTTAAGTAGTTTTTGTGGTTTTTTTTCCCAAGTATAAGACACACCACATATACGACCCTGTAGCTATGCACCATTAAAATAAGACTAAAAAGATATTCCTATCCTTCTGTTTCCAAACACATACACAGAGAGGGAGTATTTCCCTTCCACGTATGCAGGCTTCCAGGGACTAGATATCAGTGTGGCTCTGTACAGCATCTAGCCCTCTGAAACTTCTGTCTTAGATCTGGAGTTCAAGGTGTGACTGCTTTAAGCATGTGTTTCTGAGTGCAGCTAATCGCTATCTCTTACTGATACATGACGTCACCATAATTTAAAAATATGGTGGAGAATAAGCAACAGAATCTGTGGATGATCACCAGCCAGCTTACTTTAACATTTAGCTGTTGAGTCTTCGAGTATGTTTCCCATCAGGGTAAGTCTCTAAACGAAGATCTGCACAATATTATTACTAGTGAAGGAAAAGGCAGCAGCTGCATTTAATTAAAAATTCATAATAGCTTTGATTGTAAACATTCTCTGTTTTACTTGGTTGTATCTTTTGCCCCCAGGGCACTTGACCAAATCTGAATTTGTTTGGAAAGACAGAATGCAAATGGTCCAGCAATTTTTACACATTATGAGGATTAAAAATATACCATTTTTTAATTGTAAAAATATTATTCTCTTATAAAAATATTTTCTTGAACAGCTATATAGCTGGACAGGCTGTTAATAAAAAATTGAGATTTCATTTGGCATCTGAGCAGTCTATGTTGAGGGGACATGGCTATCTGTGTTCCAGTATTAATTACCCTGAATTAGGACTGAAAAATTCACATCTGCATGTAAACACCTGTTCCTCACGAATAATTTATTCTACATTTATAAAGTTTTACGTAAACAGTGGTTGTATTTTATATACAGGTATAACTTAGCTTGAAAAGTGGGAGTTATACAAAGAGCAGGCTGAGCTGAAAAAATGCTAGTTACTTGGGATATGGAGACCCTGAGAAACAGGAAAGTTTGGTGGATATAAACTACATGATATTCCATCTTATGGTCACAAAAAGCTAAAAAACGTCTTGGAGAATAAGCTTCTATTGATAATTTAGTTTTGTAAACAGATTGTAAAACTTAATATGCAATTCAATAAAGAACTCAGCAGTCAGAAATTGTCCTTGTTAACAATGTAGATGCTATCTGTAAAGTCTTCTATTCTCCTCTTCACTCCAAAGAGAGGACTCAACACAAGGTCCTTCCACCTTGTTTTATGGCTTATTCTATCACTAGTGAACTATTATTACCTTTGCAAACACCCACCCTCTCCAGAAAATGAAGACACTTCTCCAGAAAGAAGGCTATTTGATATTCTGCATGATTTTTAATTGTCCTTCTATGTAAAATTTACTTAATCCACTGTAAAATGTCAGAAAGAAATATAAGAGAAAAAAAATTATGCCACGTGTTATCGGTTTATATATTTCATCCATTTTATATCTTCTTTTCACCATCTTCCATCTTCTGAGTTCCCACTTTTTGCTCTTTGCTCAATAACATTTCAGCCTGTAAGATGTAAGTCTCTCTCGAACAGAATGTGCAGTAAAAGTGTAATAAATTTACAGTAACAAAACCTAGTAAATCTGAGGAGACAAGTCAAGGTCCAGAACCTGGAGATGAGTGTTTACTGTACGTACCCTTGCACAGTGTGGATGTAACACTCAGCAACACTTAAAAGAAATCATTTCTCATTCAAAATTCATTATATTGTAACTACAGATTTAGTAACATACTGGCAGCTTCTATTGATTAACCCAGGGATCTTGTGGAAACTTGAAGCATACTGAAAGTGCTTTTAAAAGGAGATACTGAATTTATCCGGGAAGAGTGGTATACAAGCCTGCTAAAAACAGGTGAGCAGTGTAATTTTTTTTAGAGTAGTAAGAGTTGACTAGCTGCAAGTTTTCATATTGTACATGCTCTTCTATGAAAATAGTTTATATTTCAAAACTAACCATTTAACTCCCTTAAGGCAGGTTAGGATAATAAAGATTGTAATCTGCATTGATGGAGGTGAAAAAGAGAAAGAGGAGAGACACATGTTTTTAAGTGAATAAGAACTTGAGGAAAGACCCATAAATTCAGGAGAAAGAGAACTTGTGATTATAGTACATTGCCATCTGCCTGGACTTCAGTAAAGCTCTTCGCTGGATACAAAACTGGCTGGAAGGCCGAGCCCAGAGAGTAGTGGTGAACAGAGTCAAATCCAGTTGTTGTTTGATCACAAGCGGTGTTCCCCAGTACTCAGTCTCAGGGCCAGTCTTGTTCAATAACTGTATCAATGATCTGGATGAGGGGATGGAGTGTGCCCTCAGTAAGTTTGTGGATGACACCAAGTTGGGCGGGAGTGTCAATTTACTGGAGGTTAGGAAGCAGAAGGATCTGGGCAGCCTGGATCAAAGGGCCAAGGACAACTGTAGCAGCTTTAACTAGGCCAAGTGCCTGGTCCTGCACATCTGTCACTACAACTGCAGGCAACACTACAGGCTTGGAAGAGTGGCTGGAAAGCTGCTTGGAGGAAAAGGACCAGGGTGAGCTGGTCAACAGCCAGCTGAACATGAGCCAGCAGTGTGCCCAGGTGGCCAAGAATGCCGACAGCATCCTGGCTTGTATCAGGAATAGTGTGGCCAGCAGGAATAGGGAAGTGATTGTCCCCGTTGTACTCAGCTCTGGTGAGGTGGCACCTCAAATACTGTGTCCAGTTTTGGGCTCCTCAGTACAAGAAGGGCATTGAGGTGCTGGAGGGTGTCCAGAGAAGGGTAATGAAACTGGTGAAGAGGCTGGAGCACAAGTTTTATGAGGAGCGTCTGAGGGAACTGGGGTTGTTTAGTCTGGAGAAGAGGAGCCTGAGGGGATACCTTATTGCTCTCTAACTACCTGAAAGGAGGTTGTAGTGAGGTGGGTGTTGGTCTCATTTCCCAAGTAACAAATGATAGGACAAGAGGAAATGGCCTCAAGTTGTGCCAGGGGTAGTTTAGTTTGGATATTAGGAAAAACTTCTTCACTGAAAGAGTGATCAGGCATTGGAACAGGTTGCCCAGGGAGGTGGTGGAGTCACCATCCCTGGAGATGTTAAAAAGCTGTGTAGACATGGCACTTTGGGACACGGTTGAGTAGATACAGTGGTGTTGGGCTGATGATTGGGATCAATAATCTTAGATGTCTTTTCCAACTTTAAATATTCTATGATTCTATAATGCTATATACTGACTATGATTAATCTTGAATTTGGCTGATACTTACTAATTGCTGAGTCTTTAAAATATATGAATTTAAGCAAATATGTGGTGACTTATTGCACTTCCAGGTACATGAACATTGTGGACCATTACTACATTTGATACTTTGCAAAACAATCTGATATTTGGAGACAAATTCTGTTACAATTCCACCATAGGAATTCTCTAAAGAAATATTTTACAATATGAGGGTGTTGAGACCGTGGAACAAGTTGTCCAGACAAGTTGTGGATGCCTCATCATTGGAAGTGTTCAAGGCCAGGTTGGATGGAGCTTGGAGGAACCTGATCTAGTGAAAGATGTCCCTGCTCCTGGCAGGAAGGATGGCTTAGATGATCTTTGAAGGTCCCTTACAACCCAACCCATTCTACTATTTTGAATCTTTTCTGCAACTGACTTTATAAATTATTTATTCTATCTTATTATCTTGTTTGATTCAGTAATAAATTTTCTTAAAATTACTTAAAACTAAGAAACTTGAGAGTAATTTTACAGAATAAAGACTTAAGCCATCATGACGATGATTTATCTTCATGTAATATATTGCAATATCCATCTCTGCTTTTGTTATGAAGCTGAAGTTTCCATAAATTATGAGAAATACTCTCATTTCAGTTATTGAGAATATGCTAATTAAATTCAGAGGGTAAAGATTTATATCAATATTGATATGTTCAAACAAACCATTGTCTTTAGCAAAGCTATTTGTGTCACTAGTAAAATCATTATATGAGTAAAGTCTTTCTTATATATTTTTCATATGTGCATATATATAGATAGATTTATGTATGTAAATATACCCACAAAGAAGCAAATAAAGCCTTCAAGTCAAGGTCAATCTCTATAGAAATTACCTCATATCATAAAAGAATCCTCAGTTATTTGCATTTACAGTGTTCAAAAAAAATTTAACATGAATTTTCTTTCTTAAATAAGCATGTTCTTGAAAGTTGAAGACGAGGACTTGACTCTGTTTTTTTTTGCCTGTCTGGTGTTATTTAACTAGTTTCCTCCCTCTACCTACTGTCTTCTTTGTGTGATTTGGTAATTTCATGCCTCTGGAATGTCAGCAAGAGTAATAAAATAGCAATTTAAGAACATGCTAAAAGCCAGTCTAAATGGCACCATTCTTCTGAAGCTAATAAATACAGAACTCACAATAAGCCCTCATATTAGACAGCTCTGAAACTTCCATGCTTAAGAAGAATTTTGGTTTGGATCAGAGGATATTCTATAAGATGAGGAGCCAATTCATAGCTCACAGATTAATACCTTCTCATAGCAGATTACACAGTTCATTTTTTTATGCTCTTCTAAAGAATGCCCTACACTTTACTACTTTTCCTCCCCACCCTAATGTTTCATAGCACAGCTGTTAGACATATATTATAATTTAGAAGTAAATATTATTACTGAAGAAGGAGAGATGGTTCAGAATCACGGCGTAACTTCCAAATGTACATGTTCTGATTTCAGTTTTTGGATCTGCCTAACTAGTTTCCCAGCCTTGGAAGACTGATACTTTTTGTGCGTGTGTGTGTGTGTCTGAAAGGGGGAGTGAAATGATAGAAAAAAAGCAGGAGAAGGAAGATTTTAATCAGGATCTTTCATTACTGAGAATCAGGGGAGGCAAAAAATAAGTCAAGAAATTAAGGTTGTTATTGTGTCTCATTCCTCCCTCCACTTTGGGGCTTTCAACTGGCTAAGATTACCAAGAAATCTTTCTTTTCTGAATAATTTGGTGAAATATTATTTCTCTGAATAAAGAAAAAGACATCCCTGATATAGATAATCTATCATAACCTCATTGCAATTCTTCGTTTCGTGGGAGTTTCTTTTGTTTTGTTTTTGATTTGGTTTGGGTTTTTTTTTTGTTTGACGGATTTGGTTTTGGCTTTTTTTTTTTTGGTGGTTACATCTATAAAATCATTGACATTTACTCTAGAGCATGCTGGAAGAAACTAGCTCCTGAGAAAGGATTGTAGCTTCAACTCAGGATGCTTTTTGCATCATAGCCGTACTGCACTCCAGGAAAAGAATATAACACTTTTTATGTTTCCACATTAGGTCACCAATCATACACAGCACCTGTCTCATACACCCAGTGTAGCCTGTGTAGCATTGTTTGATCACAACTCAGTGTCTCTATCCTTGTTTCATAAACACATGGCTCTGGATCATCATTTGGATCAAGAGGGTAGAAGCCAAGGTATGGACATGACATGAATGCAGCTGTACTGCGGCTCAGGTGATGACTGAGAGAGAAGGGAGCCCCATCTTCCAGCTCTTTCCTCACAATGGTTCTCCCCACCAGTTGTTCTTGTGCTTTTGTCAGCTTTACTCCGAAAGGAGAGGGAAAGCGTGCTTCATGCTCTGACAGCTGCATTGAGCTCAATAAGTATTACACCCTTATCAGGTCTTCTTTCCATATGCCAGCAACTGTCAGTGGAAAGGAGAATATGTGCTTCCTCATTATTTGACTACCATTAGCTACCTAAGTCCTGTATCTGTCCTTTTCAAACGGGTAGCTCATCTCCCTCTTCTAACAAGAGTGATATCCCATTCCTTCTTAACACAGGAACAAGATGTACGACACTACTATCAGCATTATGTCACCAAATGTCTCAGAACCATCCTCAGAAGTGAAAGAATAGAGATTTACATGACACTTCTGCATGACCCATTGTTTCTCTCCCCTGACACTTGCCTATCTTCCCCAAATGTCTCCTTTTTAGATTGTTCTGTGATGCAAAATCCACTGCAAATTTTGGTCTCATGTGCCATCTCTCTATCAGAAGAAAAGTATATTGGCAAAAAGCCATAGAAAATGTTGTGGGCTAGTGGGGATACTATAATCAGAGTGCCTATCAACACTGACTCCTCCTGTATAGAACAGAATGACATTATACATCTGCTGTCCTGAGCAGATTTAACAGTGCCTGTCTTGGCAGGCAGAGAAGTTGTGAAAGGTGTTGGTGTAATGTTGCCTCACAGTGAAGAATCCAGAAGTCGTGTGCTGTTTCATTTTGTTTCCTTTCTTTCTCTTTCCTTCCTGGATGATCAATTACTCAATAAAACCATTTTTCACTCTGCCAAATCTTTTCTAAAGAGAATGTTATATCAAATATGGAGCTCCAAAGATGGAGAAATGGAGAACAGAAAGGGGGAAGAGCAGGACTGGTAAAGCCATTTTGTGCATTGACTTGCTTTTACTTTCTAAACAAGTCTTCCACTGGAAAGATTACCATTAAACTCCAAGGCCATATTGGGAAACAACAGTTCCAACAGGGTAATTTTCTTCCAAAAAGATCCATTGTGTTGCATTCACAGTATGTTTGACACTTTTGAAATTTCTGTACAGCAGTTGGTCTAATTAAGCAGCAAATATGTCGATGGGTATGGATGCCTGGGAAGGCCTTCACTCCTCAAAAGGTAAGTAGAAATACTCAGATTGTTTTTTCTGTGTTTGATGGTCGTGCAGAATCTACAGGTATGTATTAGGTACAGCTGCAAGCCAGTTTGAGTTGCTGGCCATTGCTGCTTCCCAACAGTATGAGATCTTCCCTGCGTACAGCTCTGAGTTCAGAGGGTAGGCTGTGCCACTTTTGAAATTTGTTCCTTGTCCCCAAATCTACATCTGATGATGTCATCTACAGCCAAGGATATCTCCTGGTTCCCTGTATCACCTCTAAGTATTAGACAGCACACATGGCACAGCCATGAATAAAACACCTGGAACTCAGCTTTTTGCAGTCCCTTGAAGTCTGATCTGGTCCAATTTCTTTTTTCCTGTCTCAGTGGCCTAGATACTGAAATTTGGCTCTGCCTATAAATCTGGAATATTGTACTGACCATAAAAACTAGGAAAACGCCAAAGCTGGTTGATAGCTTTCCATCTGTACATTTTATACATGATAATATTTATAATATAATTGTGATATGTGTAATAAGCAACCCTTGAAGCCTGGTTTCTCTTGATGGCTTAGGCACAGGCACCTTTCAGTCTAAGTTTAAATTGGTACTGACTGCTACTATAACCTTTTGGAAAGCTATGAGCCCAGAAAGTTTCAGCAGTGCCTTATTAATCCCCTCTGAGTTCCTGCCAGGGTGGAACAGCAAAGTGCTAAAATTTTTTTGGTATTTTCTTATATGAAATTTTATGTACAGAGATGAAGATAGTTGAATCGTACATGTGTTGATTTGTAGCTGACAGAAAGTTGCAAAGGAAAGATACAGGAAAAGTCAGTGGGAACCAGACCTGGCAGAGTTGTATCTGTATTGCATTGAAGAGAATGATTCAAACATGCAGTAGATTTCTGTTATATCACAGGATGGCAACACCAGGTGGGTCTGAGGGCAGACCAGTATGTAGACATTATGGTGAGCAGTGCAATAGGATTCCAGGGCACCACTATAATATTATTTATGTCTTCAGAAAGGTCATGAAATAAGAGAATGTCTAATGACTTTTCAAAGTATGCTATTTCTGGAAAGCATTTCGAAAGTGGATTTCAATTTATAATCCAGGTTTCTGAAGAGAGAAACCTCCAGAGCTTAAATTTGATGAAGACATACAACTGAGAAGTCACCAGGATTCTCTTTGCAGGTACTTTCTACAATGTCTTGAATGAGTTGCAACATTGTATGTATGCAGGAGCTTCAGCTTTCAATGATAGGAGAAAATTTAGTTGACAATTTTTTTTTGAGGCAATTTAATTTCCTAACTTATTTCCTAAGTTTCATTTAAAAAAAAATAAACTGTAAATACTTATTATACTTCAGCACAACTTTCCATTTATTGAGTCATTTCATCCAGCAATTTCAATAGATTTTACATATTTAAAACTTTGGAGATGCATATGCAGGAGACAACCGACAAGACTGATTGACAGGAGTGTTAAAATAAACAATAGACACGTTTGTAAGAATGTTTTATTAAATAGATCCCCACTAATGTGGGCATTTTTTACTCTGTTGTATTAATTGTTCTTGTGAAGCTTTGAAATGTATGAGTTTAAATAAATCTTACTCTTCAAGTCATGTAATTTTAATGAAGCTAAATTTTAAAAGAAGTTACATAAAACAAATATAAATTCTTTTAGGACAACTATGAAAGAAAGATCTTATTTGCTTATGTAAAAAAAAAGTAATTGTCATTTGAGTTCAATTTGCAATTGTATTTCCTCTTCCTGTTCTGTTTTTTATTTTCTGCTGTCATTGTCTGTAAATGGATTTTTATAAGACTTTCAACTGACTGCCAAAGTCAATAAGCCAGTCTTCGTTTCAGATATAATTCTCCATTCTGCAGTCAGCGGGTTAGAAATAAGTGACAATGTACACTTTGAACGGTAACTGATAATTTTGTATGAATGCGCAATGACATAGACTATTTGCCTGTCTCCTACAGCCTGCCTTATTTTCCTGATTAGATTGATAGCCAAACCTACATATCTGTAGCAATATGAGTTTAGTCCTGTTCTAAAATCATAACATGCCTTAATGTCCTATCTTGTGAAATGTGTGCAGTGGTAAAGACTATGGAGGGTGGGAAGGAAGCAGAAAAGGAAGAAGTACCCAAGTCTATTTTAGAGATTACTAGCTGGTATGTTTGGTCAAGTAATCTTATAGCAAAGAAAAGATTAATCAATTGATTACAAATATCCTGTACCAAATGGTTTCTCCATTCTTGGATCAATTTCTCATCTCTCTCATTTCAGTGGGGACAGCAGGAGCACTATATTTTGCATTCATAGAATCGTAGAATAGAATGATAGAATATCTCAAGTTGGAAGGGACCCATAAGGATCATCGAGTCAAACTCCTGCCTCCACACAGGACCAGCTGTCCTGGCTCTGGCCAGGCCGGGGTTAATGCTCAGGCCCGGGCCAGGTGAGCCGGGCCGGGCCGGCCGCTATTCCACACCACGTGACGTCACGCCCCTATAAAGGGACTGGCCGGGAGGGGCCCGGGGCTGCTCCGGGACGGTCTCGCTGCGGGCTGCGCCTCTGGTCCGTCTGGTCTGTCGGGTCGTCGGTCGGTAAAGTACTGCGTTTGTTATCGCGGTTGTTTACATCCCGGGATAATTATTGCAGCCCTATTGTCATTTCCCCTCTCCCTTTGTCGGCCCATTAAACGGTCGTTATCTCAACTCGAAGCCATTTGCCCTTTTGTTGCCTCATTCTGCCCCTTGTTTTGCTGCCGGGGCGGTGAGCGAGCGGCTGCGTGGGGCTCGGCTGGGGCTGGGGCCGAACCACGACACCAGCCCAATCAGAGCAGATGACTGAGAGCGTTGAACAGACGCTGCTTGAACTCAGTCAAGCTTGGTGCTGTGACCACCTTCCTGGGGAGCCTGTTCCAGTGTCCGACCACCCTCTTGGTGAAGAACCTTTTACTGATCTCCAACCTAAAGCTCTCCTGTCGAAGCTTCATTCCATTCCCATCGCTGGGCACCAGAGGGAGGAGATCAGCACCTGCCCCATCGCTCCGCTTCATGAGGAAGCTGCAGGCTGTGATGAGGTCTGCCCTCAGTCTCCTCTTCTCCAGCCTAAACTAGACAAGGGACTTCAGCTGTTCCTCATCTGTCTTCCCCTCTAGACTCTTCACAATTTTGCTGCCCTCCTTTGGACACTCTGCAGTAGTTTTATGTCCTTTTTGCACTGTGGCACCCAAAGCTGCACACAGCACTCGAGGTGAGGCCACACCAGCGAAGTGTAGAGTGGAACAATCACCTCCCTAGACCTGCTGGTAATGTCATGCTTGATGCACTCCAGGATATGGTTGGCCTTCCTGGCATCCTGGGCACACTGTTGGCTCGTGTTCAACTTGCTGTTGGCCAAGACCCCCAAGTCCCTCGTAGCATGGCTGGTCTCCAGCGTCTCATTGCCTAGTCTGTCTGTACAGCCAGAGTTGCTGCTTCCAAGGTGCAGATCCGGTACTTGCTTTTGTTAAACTTCATATGGCTGGTGATTTCCCACCATTATATTCAGCTTCTCCTTCAGGATAGTTTGCCATACACAACTTTGATAAAACATTGTCCTTCACCATGCCAGTATTTTAAGTTCCTCCATAGTTTATTTATTCAGTAGAAATACAGTTTCTGGATTTTTGTCACCATGCCAGTATTTTAAGTTCCTCCATAGTTTATTTATTCAGTAGAAATACAGTTTCTGGATTTTTGTCATACATGTGGTGTTTTTCTAATGATTGCCTCCTGCATCCAGTTCTATTCTTTGTAAGTTTTCTCACAGGGAACATGGTAATGCTTCAAATCTAATTTCTGAGAGTACAATACTAACTAAATTGCTCAGCTGACACATTCTTTTTAGCAAGAGAACACTTTAAAGGCTCCTGCATTAACTTTAGTCAGGTACAACAGGTTTTCACTCTATGTATCAACCTTCCAATTTGCAGCATACATTCACCTATTTATGGAAATCATATCATCCGTACCTGTGACGGACTTGATGGACTCTTAACATCTGTAGCTGTAAAGTGAGAGCTGTGTACCAATATCCCTTTTAAATGGAAAAAAAGAAATGTGGAAGAAGACATGTTTCTAAAGTAATTGTTAGCAAATGGTACATTTTCCCACAATCACTTCTTTAAGCAGAAGAATATCAATATAGTTTAGTAAACAAGGATAACTCTTTTAAATCTGTGTATATGACAAATTCAAGAGTTAAAAAGTCTAGAGCAAGTCCAAGTTCATAGAAGGGTTTCAACATGTAAAGATTGCTAGGTGTACAAGACTGTAACCACCCCTTACATCCACAACTATGACCTCAAAAGAAAGTCTTGTCAAAAACCAGTCATAGTAACTGTCTATGGAATGTTTTCGCAACTTAAAGTCTGCCACTTATCCCTTTGTACCACACCGGTTGCATGCCTGAGATCACATTAAACTCAGCTAAGCATAACATGCAAAGGAAAAGTGACCCTGAAAGGTCCTTTTCAAGCATCCTTTCCTTCCCTGCTTCATTTTAGTGTGGCTGCCATATGGTTCAAGGGCCATTTTAAGCCAATGTGTTTGTCTGCTCCTGCTGTAATTATCTCATTTCTCCCAGGAAGATAAAAGGACTGTCCCTGTATATTAACTGCAAAACTACCCTTTTTGTCCGTAAATGTGAAGGGGACATGACAGTATAGAGACAGCACTTTGACAGACTGCTGAATGCCCGTCTGCACTGCAGGCATGAAGCATTGGTCACACTCACCAAAAGCACTACTACAGAAGAAGAAAAAGAATAGCAGTGCGGCTAAAAATGGGATAGTTGCAAATAGTGGCAGTAAAATCACAGAATCACAGAATCACAAGGGTTGGAAGGGACCTCGAAAGATCATCTAGTCCAACCCCCCCTGCCAAGGCAGGGCCACCTAGAGCACATCACCCAGGAACACGTCCAGTCGGGTTTTGAATGTCTCCAGAGAAGGAGACTCCACAACCTCTCTGGGCAGCCTGTTCCAGTGCTCTGTCACCTTCACAGTGAAAAAGTTTTTCCTCACATTAACACGAAACCTCCTGTGCTCCAATTTGCACCCGTTGCTCCTTGTCCTATCACTTAGTGAGGCCGAGAAGAGCCTGGCTCCATCTTCCCAACACTCACCCTTAACATATTTATAAACATTGATGAGGTAACCCCTCAGCCTCCTCTTCTCCAAGCTAAAGAGACCCAGCTCCCTCAGCCTTTCCTCATAAGGGAGATGTTCCACTCCCTTGATCATCTTAGTGGCTCTGCGCTGGACTCTCTCTAGCAGTTCCCTGTCCTTCTTAAGCTGAGGGGCCCAGAACTGGACGCAATACTCCAGATGCGGCCTCACCAATGCAGAATAGAGGGGGAGGAGGACCTCCCTCGACCTACTGACCACAGCCCTTCTAATGCACCCCAGGATGCCATTGGCCTTCCTGGCCACCAGGGCACATTGCTGGCTCATGGTCATCCCCCCGTCCACCAGGACCCCCAGGTCCCTTTCCCCTACACTGCTCTCCAGCAGGTCAGTCCCCAACCTGTACTGGCACATGGGATTCTTCTTTCCCAGGTGCAAGACCCTACACTTGTCCTTGTTGAATCTCATCAGGTTCCTCCCCGCCCAGCTCTCCAGCCTATCTAGGTCCCGCTGAATGGCAGCACATCCCTCTGGTGTGTCAGCCACTCCTCCCAGTTTAGTGTCATCAGCAAACTTGCTGAGGGTACACTCCGTTCCCTCATCAAGGTCGCTGATGAAGATATTGAATAGTACCGGACCCAGCACCGACCCCTGAGGGACTCCACTAGTCACAGGCCTCCAACTAGATTCGGCCCCATTGACCACAACCCTCTGACATCTGCCCTCCAGCCAGCGCACAATCCACCTCACTACCTGATCATCCAGGCCACACCTCCTCAGCTTGCCCACAAGGATACCGTGGGAGACAGTGTCAAATGCCTTGCTGAGGTCAAGATAGACCACATCTACCGCCCTTCCATCATCCATCCACCTGGTTACATCCTCATAGAAGGCTATCAGGTTGGTCAAGCATGACTTTCCCTTGGTAAAGCCATGCTGACTGTTCCCAATAACCTTCTTGTCCTTGATGTGCCTGGAGACAGTGCCAAGGACAAGTTTTTCCATCACCTTTCCCGGGATGGAGGTGAGGCTGACCGGTCTGTAGTTACCCGGGTCCTCCTTCTTGCCCTTTTTGTAGACTGGAGTGACATTAGAAACAGCAAGCCTGAGAAAGCTTCGGATTTCAGGAAGGCATATATAAGTTACATCAGAAGACTAAAAATGGTGTTAATGCCCACATTAGAGAATGAAGGCATCGGTAATCCAAATGAGACAGAACGTTTTTTTGTTTGTTTGTTTGTGTTTTTTTTGGTTTTTTTTGGTGGTAGCATGGGGCAAAACCACAAGGAAAAGTATTGTTAGAATAATATCACTGCTTCCTATCAGTCTGAAGTGGCATTAATTAAGTACTGTGGTTCCAAAGTCAGTGAGGAAAAAGAAATGAAGTTTCAGGAAAATTTCTTCTTTCCATTGAGCTTGGATACATTTGGAGAAGAGCTTTTTATGAAGTGATAAAAGCATACAAGTCACTTATAAGACAGCTGCACAAATGTTATGCTGTATTGTAAGAATATGTGGAAAACAAAATATTATCTCAAACAAAATATAAGAAAAGGGAATAAGGAATTGCCATCTTTTAATTATTTGCTTAAATTCGAATGCTTACGAACTATGTAAGAGGATGGAAGAGTTTAATTACCTAGTTTATGAAACCAACATCATTGACATTTTAATTGTAATGACAGTTCTTCTAGAAAACCTTCCGTTAACTTGCACTGACAAACACATGATAAAATGAAGTTGTTATACTGGCAAAAAGGACAACATAACATGTTGAAATGTATCACTAATGAAGTAATCAGACTATTACTTATTTAACAGCAGTGGCAAGAAGGGAGTTAAAAGATGCATCTTCACCACAAACACAGATGTTGTTCAAAGTATACATTTTTTATGGATCACAAACTTCTGCTAAGTGAAAATTCATGAAAGTAACATTACTACTGTGGATTAGAAACAATTTTATTAAAGGCAATAGATGCCATGAGAATGGAGGAACTAGAAATAACGGTTTGAAATATGTCAAGAATAAAGTCAAATAACTACAAGACAAACAAAAAGTTAGAATGAGAGTCAGATATGAAATTGCAGTACAGCATTGCCTACAACAGACAGTACTGGGCCACAGTTGAAGGTAGGGCTAAGAAAATATTAAAGTCAAATAGCAAGCTGAGTCAATCTCTTTCTGAACACAGGTATATGTTGAAAGGCACTCGAAAAACAATTGTTATAAGTTAAATATGTTTGGCATGAAAAAAATATCATTTTTTGCTGAAATGTCCTGTGTGATAATTTGAAGGTTTTGTTTTAAGGAAAAGGTGAATTAATGAGGGTTTTTTCAGGCAATTCATGGTTTTAAGGCTTTGCTGTGTTCCTCTCAACCATCTCTTTCAGACTGAAAAGTCCTACACGTTTTGTTTATTCTTCAATCCTCCCATTGCTCTTTTTTGCATTTATTCCAGGTTTGTTTTTCTAAAATGTTTTCAATACAACTGCACACAATATTCAATATAGATATTATGGAGTCATACAATAATAGTCTGTAGTTTGCTTTCATTTCACTTCTAATGAATCATAACTTTTTTTTTCCTATCTGTTTTTACTTATGCAAAAAATTGGCTACAATAATTTTGTTACTTTTTCTCAATAACTAATTTAGATTTATCATAGATCATAGAATCATAGAATGGTTAGTGTTGGAAGAGACCTCTAAGATCATCTAGTTCCAACCCCCCTGCCATGGGCAAGTACACCCTACACTAGACCAGGTTGCCCAAAGCTCCATCCAACCTGGCCTTGAACATTGCCAGGGAGGGGGCCTCCACAGCTTCTCTGGGCAACCTGTTCCACTGCCTCACCACCCTCATAGTAAAGAATTTCTTCCTAATATCTCCTCTAAATCTCCCCTCTTTCAGTTTAAACCCATTACTCCTTGTCCTATCACTCCCTGCCCTTGTAAACAACCCCTCTCGGTCTTTCTTGTAGGCCCCTTTACGTACTGGAAGGCTGCAATTAGGTCTCCCCAGAACCTTCTCTTCACCAGACTGATCAAGCCCAACTCCCTCAGCCTATCCTCATAACAGAAGTGCTCCAACCCCCTGATCAACGTTGTGGCCCTTCTCAGGACTTGCTCCAGCAGCTCCATGACCTACCTGTTCTGAGGATTCCAGAGCTGGACACAATACTCCAGGCGGCGTCCTACAAGAATGAACT